>CABFWB010002648.1:0-18287 GCA_902151455.1 Timema bartmani | reverse complement strand
TAGGGTACCTTTCATCCAGAAAAAATGCGAATGTGAGTTTGTTTGTTTGTTTGTTTGTTTGTTACGCTTTCACGCCTAAACTACTCGACCGATCATCATGAAGTTTCACATACACGTTGTCATGGGTACAGAAAAGGACATAGGGTACCCTTCATTCAGAAAAAAATGCGAATGTGAGTTTGTTTGTTTGTTTGTTTGTTACGCTTTCACGCGAGCGAAGCCGCGGGCAAAAGCTAGTCTATTTATAACTGAAAGTGCTGTTGAGACGTTCTATTCCAAACAATCCAAAGTGCTGTTAAGTCGCTATACTCTAAACTTTTGTCTAGTGTGAACCCAAGGTTCTATGGGGACATACCACTCCAAGCATGCTGTTTAGAGCAAACCAAAAATTATGTGGTGAAAGTATCACTCCAAACATGCAGCTTAGTGCAAACCAAATGTGATTTAGTGAAAGTACCACTCCAAACATGCTGTTTAGAACAAGCCAAACGTGATATGGGAAAGCACTCCAATCATGCTGTTTAGATCAAACCAAAAGTGATGTAGGGAAAGTACCACTCCCCGCATGCTGCCTAGAGCAAACCAAAAGTGCTTTTTGGGACGTTATACTTTAAACATGTCGTCTAGAGCAAACCAAATGTTGCTGGGGACGTACCGCTACAAATCATGGTATCTAGAGCGAACCAAATGTACGGTTGGAGTGTCTCACTCCAAGAATAAACCAAATGTATCGTATAGAGTGAAACAAAAGTGCAGCTGGGAACATTAAACTGCAATAATAGACCAAACATGCTGTCTAGACCAAACTAAATGTGCTATTAGTATGTCTCACTTCAAGACTAGCAGGGGCTCCGAAACAGAGAGGCCAGGAGGATTGAGCCCCGTTGGTGTTTTTTTTTTATCTTGGGGGATTGGTACTTTCTTAAGCTCCTCACCCTCCAAAACTGCCCAAATAAATTCAAAACCCATGTATAAAAAACATGCAAATATTACCATCAGTTTGGTAATTTTAGGTAATAAAGACATAACTTTATTAATAATTAATATAAAACTGAAATTCCCTAATATTGCAGTTTATTTTTCACACACGAAATAAACTATTCCACAAAAATATAGTAACTGATATTATACCTAAATTGTGTTGCCTTAAATATAAACAATGCCAGAAAAGTAAAGCCAAAGGGTAGTACTTACTGACCTTTTGGAACCAATAAGAACAAATTGAATAAAAATTCACAATTGAATTGTAAGTCTAATTTGGATACGAGGTCTATTTCAACCACAATTCAAATTTTATTTTTGCCATATTTTTATCGATCCTAATAAATTAAAAAGCTGGATATTAATAAAAATTAGTTAGTTTTCTTGTTGTGGTTTGAGTAAAATATTTTATTATTTTTAAACCTACGCTAAAACAGTGTAGTTATTTTATATTTTATCATTTTTTATGTATGATTTGTAAGAAAAATACTAAATATTTAATCAACCTTAGTTTAAAGGTTCATTAAGTTGTCTTCTACAATATGAGTATTGACAGGGTTGATACGTGCATTTAGTTTATTCTGAAAGATACCAGGCATAATTTGAATGGTTCAACTATGGCGTAACTTATAAGATACCATGGGCGTAGCGAGGGGGTTGGTTATGGAGTTCAAACCCTCCCACATCCCCCGAAATTTTCTGAAGTTTTAATGTTGATCGCAAAAGAGTGTTTAATAAAGCAAGTTTGTGAAATTATTTATCTTAATTTGATTTTGCAAATCCGATCTTCAGCTTCAGCTTTATCATCTAAAAGCATCTGATTTTCAAAAATGTGGTGGGGATAGACCATTTCAAATAGCTTCTAGAGGCATCGATTATTGATGGTAAAAAATCAGATGGGGAACCCTCCAAATAGCTTTTGTGGGTATCAAAATTTATTCAGTAGGACCACTAGATAATTTCTAGGGGATCTAATTTAAGAAAAAATATGTTCTAGCTCTACTTAAAATAGCTTTTAGAGGCATCCAATTTTCAAAGATTTGCTGAAGGGAGATTACTCCAAATAGTCTCCAGGTTTATCAAAATTTAAAAAATTGGGGGAGTTCTATTCTAAATTTCTTTTAAAAGAGTAGGCCTATAATTTTCAAAACTCTCCAGTTTTGAGGACTACTCCAAATACGTTCCAGGCCATCCAATTTTCAAATATTAATTGGGAGGAAGAAAAATTCCTATAACATTTTTAAGGGCATCCAATTCTCAAAAATTATAAGGGAGGGAAAAAAGAATCTTAAAAAATATAATCGTGCTATTCTCCCCGCCCCCATCACACAAATAGGGTTCCACCCTCACTCTTAAAAACACTTTTCTTATTTCCCAGATATTAATTTAGCTGTCTTTTCTCACCTGTTCCATGACATATCCATAACTTTGACAATCCTTGATTTGTGAACATTGTAACAAATCTAAGTAGCATAATAATAACAGCATCTTTGCCATTTGACACAACAATAACTCTATTGTAACCATTTCGAACAGCCCACTCAACAGGTGGTTTAACACTAAGGTCAGCGTCCTCCAATTTGCTGTTATGTTCTTGAACAATATGGCCCGTATCTTTTGAATATATATCTGCAGGTATCAACTCATCATTGACAATCATGCCACTTGCAATAGTTGGGAATTCAGTGTTCACTGAAGCATCAGCAATGTCTTGCCGCTTTAACATCTCCAAGTTCATCTTGTTAGATATTGGTGACCAGAATTTAACAAGTTGCACCGGTATAGGCGTTGAATTTTTTAGTCAACCAAGATCAATTCATTCACTTGTAGACATTCATATATTTCTCTCACATTATTTGACAGATAGTTTGAGATAACTGTCAAAGAAAATGCGCAGTACTTTCAATGTGCACACTGACTTTGATATTATGGTGAAAGAAAAAATATATATATATATATATATATTTATTTATTTTTTAATTATTATTTTTTTATTTTAATTATTAATTATTAATTTTATTTATTTTATAATATATATAATGTTGGGCGCCAAATACCAACCACTTTTATTTTGTAAGGTAGGTAGAAATTTTATTATATAAATTTATCCCCATAAACTGCTCAGCGGTAAGACGAAAACCCATTCTCTCAAGATCCCTGGACTTTGCCTAAAGTTTTGACTAAAGTTGGACACTTACAACCGAAGACTTCCTGAAGCAGATTATTATTCTTGCCCTGGACATCCAATCTACTGAGAATATCTATACATGTGATGCAAGTTCACAAAAAAAAATACAATGTACATTGATAAAATAATTTTAAAAAAGACACAATTAAATTTAAAGAGTGGTTGTAATTATTGTAGTAAATGATATCCTTAAATAAACCCTACCTAGTAAGGCATGCCTCCTATGTTATAAAATTAATAGAAGTATTGTTGAGCAATACTTGAAAATGTTAAACTCTCACTTGAATTGTGATGATAAATATATATATATATATATATATATATATATATATATTTATTGACACAGGAATATTTCTTTAAATAAAATAACGGGATTTTAACAACAACAAAGATGAATTATCCTTTAAAATATGTAACAATAATGTTATGATTCTTTAATAAACAAAATATTGTTTTGAGGTTGACAAACTGTAATATTTATGGTTTGCAACCTTAAGTTAGTTATTTATCCTTCTTTAATAATTTTAGGTATTATAGTATATTATTTAAACACTGAGCAGGATGAATTTGATCTCACCCAAAAACGTCCGCTCTATTACGAATGTTGACCCAAGGCTCTGTCCAAAATTAAATTCCAGGCCTTAAATTTCAACAAAATCTTCCTTGTAAACTTGCACTTGACCTTCCTCAAAGGTTAATCCTTACTTTTAGTGAAGTTTTAGCTAATTAAAATTAAAATTAACCATGACAGAATATCATTAAAGGATCCCCAGATCGGGTCCTTCCTTACGCTTCCAAAAACAATTTTCGAGTCCACAAACAAAAACTTTAAAAAAACACAAACATGTTCTTTTTGTTTTAAATAAACAATCTCCGGCCTAGGAGAAAATATAGTCGCCGAGATTTATAACAAAGAAAAAAACAATCTTAACTATTTAAATATTGAAAATATTGCTATAAAGATAACTAAACATTATAATTTGGACATATGAACATAAGTAATCTTTAAAATTAATTTGAATTTTGCACCAAAAAACCAAACGAGAATAATAATCTCTTTCGCTAGGGGCAATTGTTTCTACAAATGACAGCCAGATGTTATAAGCATCCAAGAACATAAAATAAATCAAGATCATAATAGTTCCGAAATAAACCACTCTCTAAAGCAGTTAGCGTTAAAATCACCTACCAATAAAATAATAAACATGGCGGGTTGTCAGTTTAAATAAATAAAGAAAGATGATTTAACATATTGAAATAAAGGTAAGCAGATTATATGTATAATATATATTTTAATTGTAAATAAATAATGAATATTCAAAACCTAAGGAGTTGTGAATGAGATTTAAAACAAATAAACAGTAAAATTGTCAACGTTATTATATATATTTGAAGAATTGAGTCAACTGACTATTAAATTTATATTATAAGTAATTCTTTTAACAAAAATAACATCACAATATCTGTAGGGCAGTCTGAATGACCCCTCCAAAGTTTTGCATATATGAAATTTTTAATATTCACAATTGTGACATATAGTCCACAACAAAAGCATTTATCAATAAGTACACCTTTTAGAATTGAAACTCTTCAGGTGAAAGTTTAATTCGAGCTCTTGTAAGAGTTTGTGTTTCACTGGTTTGGTTGCAGCATATCCAGCAAGCTCATGAGACAGAATTTCCTTGATAAATCTATTCCTTTCTTTTGCTACATCCATCTCCCTATTAACCTGGAAAAGTTTTTTTTTAATCTGTTTTGTAGTTGCTGGTTGGATGAAATTCGTCCTAAGGCAATTAAAGCGTGGAAGTTTAGTTTTAGTGAATATGTCAAACAGCTTTTTCTCTTGCAATTCAAATCCCTGCTGCATCAGTTTTGTATATAGTTTCAATTCATGTTCCAAGACATCTAGTAGACGTGTCTTTATATCGTTATTAGCATATTGTTTAGTCACGAAGTTATGTAGTCGCACAAGCTCAGTCCTTTCAACGGGGTTTTCTTGCTGCCGCAAAAAAATGAATAATGCTGCCAACATTTTTATTAAAACGTTCCCCTATCTTTCCCACAAGATCGTGCTGAGGAACGGTTTCACGATGATCCATTAATTTATAATTTGTCATCTCTCTGGAAACATTGCAAATAGGAAGGACTTCGTGGTAAACTAGCTGCCTTTGAGCAACATATTCACTTTTACGTGTCTGAACAACAATTCCCTTGTGGTTTTTCTGTGATCTCTATGTTCCAGTTTCGTATCTGGAGCCACAGCACTAAACCTTCCTTCTCTGTCTTTCACCACAAAATCTCTTTGAATGAAATTTCTGTAGGGGTATGGTTTTTCCACCTCTAGCTCCTTCACTCTTTCCAAATAGCATGACACATATCTCAGGTAGTTTATTCAATCAAATTCACGAAACACATTAATCAGTGACTCCACAGTCTTCACGTGCAGTTCCCAAACACCTTCCCAATCACCATGCACCAAGTTTTTCACTAGAGCTATTAAGTGTAAAACATTTCCCCAGTACTTGCCAAGATCTGATTGTTCTTCACTTTCTTTGACAAAATCTAACTTGGTTTTCTGATTTTGAACTGAGTGTATCGAACATTGCCTGGCTTTGCATTATGTATTTTGAATGAATTGCACCCTCTGCCTTGTCCCCTTTTGAGATAAGATATGCAAAACCTAATATGTCATTCTTGTTCCAGAAGGCTTTCCAACGCAATGTTTCTATAGCCTCAACTATTATGAGCATACTTTGTAACGAACGACCATAATAAGTTCCGCTTAAAACTGACTGAACAGTTTTGCTTCTAAAGATTTCACCCTAAATAAGTGCAACGTCTATACCACATCCACTGAGATAACTTCCTATACACTACAGTGCAACTTTTGTCATGTGGAAAATGCTCATCATTGGATAAAGATCATCAAATTCTACTGGACTACTCATAAAAATGCAAGCTACTATACGGAAAACACATTTATCGAAGAAAATTGCCAGAGTAGGCTGGTCTTCAGGTTGAGAACGCACATTTTGGGAATTTTTTTTAGAGCTGTGTATACTGTTGTGTAGTTTGTGACTGGTATTATTGTTAAAAATCCAACCTTCTTTAGTGAAACGGTATTTTGGGAGATCAAAGCATGAATTCCCCCACGGAGGAATTGGCTTTACTTCATCCTTCAGTTCACACCGAATAAGCAAGATGATACATTCAGTTAAATCAGCTTTGCAGTCCTCAGCATCAAGTAGAAGACCCCTGTCCTCAGCTATTTTGAAACTTTCGGGTAGACCGGGACGTGTTGTTGGCTTGTAAGGATATTGCACACATTGGCAAGGCAGTTGGATTATAAGTTTGCAGCTTTGTTGGCTTATGCCTACAGCTGACATAGCTTGTTTTCCAGCAACTACTTCATGGGTACAATCTTGAAAAAGCACCATGGCAGTATCAGGAGTGCTGTATGTTTTATATAAATAAAAGCTGTCTTCATAGTTAAAATTATAATTGTAAATCCTTTCCTGGTAAAGGGACTTGGAAATGGTCTTCTGTTGGAGTAACAATATTTTACAGAATGAGATGCTAATAAGTTCTTGCTCCGTACTATGTCATTATAGCTTATTGGTACACCATTTCTATTCACTAAAGTACTTAGCTCTCTACTTTTGCACTTGTCATAGATTTTGTGCAGTCATCATGTGTAGCGGAGTTTACTTTTTGCCGTGATTTAATTCATAAAACACTATTTGGAAAAGGCAGTACATTTGCACAGCATGTTGGTTCATGAGATTGCATTCCACTTCCTCGCTTGTATTATCTTCAAAGCCATCATCATTGTTGTCTGCTTTGGTTCCAAACTCAAGAAATTTAGTTTGTAACACTTTTGGTTTGCTGATATTAAACAGTGATGAAACCAATGTTAAGATAACATCAGACATTCTTGCTGACTCCCATGATTTTCGGAGCTCTGGCGCATCACAAAATGTATCATTAAGTCTAAACTCTAAATCTTTCAGGACGTTTCTTAAAAATGGTCCTTGTTGATTTTACTTTATTCTGTTAACTTACTTCGGCAGCAAGAACTTCAGGAGTCAAATCAGCTGAGAGCACCATAAGTGGCTTATTCTTTTTGTCAGACTGACAAAAACGAATTCTGTTATTGTACATTCACGCCAGAGAAATCTTAATTTCACTATTATGGGATCTATAGATCAATACAGTTTAATCTATGTTGACCATTAATTCTCTGACGTCACTGAATGTGAGCCCATAGCCAGCTCTCAATAGTAGCTCTAAAACCTGTATGCCCGTATGCAGATAGGTTGTACATACAAATCCGATTAAAATACATTCACCTCACTGCTTAGATTAGCTACCCGGCTGAAAACTTTATCTTGGAATAAACTAACTTCAGATGAAAACATGTTTGTCCTTTGAGACCCGAATTGTTTTTTCATCAATCCCTTTGGTCCTTGTTCTGGTTAAATCACGGGTAAAATATTGAAGATCCTCTGTTTTCTGATCAGTTTTTGTTTTAGGTGGATGAGGGCTAGCCATCATTCTTCTAAGTGCCGGAGGAATGCTTGCAGCTTGTAGATCATCGTTCAGATGACCAACAAACTTTACTTTTTACTTGGTTATGATCTTTCTAATTTGTTTAATAAGCCTTTCACATGCAACAGCATCATCATCATCGAGGTTTTCAGAATGAACATATTTAAAAATACTAACACCATCACGATAAAGGAAGTAATCTCTGCCTGAAAGTTGAGCTTTGAATTGTGGGAAGTGATCGAGAATCTTCTCACGTAAACGGGTGGTATGTGTGTTTTTAAGGTCTTTACTTTTTATTCCCAGAATATTTGCAAGGCTGTTTACATATATAGACTTTAAGTGAGCCATTTTGAATACAATCTCAGTATTATCAGTTTCAGAGGCCTTGTTTTTCTCTCATATGAAGCGTGCAATGGAAGAAAATGCCATACTCTAACATATAAAGTTGACCTCTCCTTCTTTTACCCCGATTGATGTTCTCAGACAGTTGGTCAGGTTTGTATAGCACTTCGAGTAGTACTTTGCTTCCTTAGCAACCAAATCTCCACCCTCTAGGAATGCTTTAAGGTTTGTGTTATTGGTAATATCGGCACATCTCCTAAGTTTATCGTCTTGTAGAGAGGCACTCTTGTATAGAAGTTTTCGAGTAGTGCCTTTTTGATTGCATTGATTGTCATCTTTCATTTTAATAAATGATGTGGAACAACGCATATTCCTTGGGTTCTTTCATCTGGCTCTAATAAAGTCTGTGGACTGTTCTCATGTGAATTATTTGGCAAAGAGGATGAACGTTTGTGTTTCTTTGCCCTGGCTAGTTTTGTTCTGCTGAAGTTAAGTGCACACTTTTTATGCCATTTTGATTCTTTTTTTTTATGTTCCTTCTACACCTTCACCCTCATTTAACTTTTGTACATCCAAACCATGGGGCAATGCACCGAGATTCTGAAATTCTGTTAAATTTTCCGAAAGCGACTTGTAGCTAGCACCAAAAAAGTGCTTTTGCAGTGTGTAAGGCTGGGCAAATCAAGTCTTCATCACTAGATTCGACTTGAAAAATGCAACATTTGGTCCAATCTATAACACGAAGCTCAAGTGGAGATTCAAAGTCAACATTTGCCAGCCGCAGCCGCCTTGAAGTCATTTTGAGATTAATTCAATTCAGTCTAATCTGCAAAAAAGAGGGTTAAATGATTTATATGATTATAATTTTATATTAGAATGAAAACAAATGTAAGAGAAAATACACACAAAAAACAAAAACAAATAAAATGACAAGACGAACACTAAAATCAAGGTAATTTTTTTTAATTTTGAGGAAACCTTAAGATTTAGGGAAAAGTAAATATGATAAAAAAAAGTACTTAATAAGAGCTTTTGAAAAAAAAAAGATCAATTATAATCGAACCATTAGAAGCTGAGATACAACCAATTCGAGGACTCCAAAATGGCGTCCATAAATAATCACCATTTTGGTGTCCTGCACTGATTTTAATGGGGCTCCCTATCTGAAAAGGTCTCTTTTGACCTCATTTATGACCACAGAAAGTGCCATATTCCAATCAAAAAGTGCAGCTTTTTTTATGTACCAGACGTACTATATTTCTCAAGCATTTTGAACTATTTTCTGCCCAGCTGCAGTTGATGTTAGCTTTTCTTTCGTATTATTTTGGCAAATGACACATTTTTCTTTGTTGAAGGAGTCCTTTGATTTTATAGTTTATAACACTCTCTCAGGAGGAAAAGATCCTTTCCTAACGCATGCTTCGCTCATGTTTACGAATATGAATAAATAGAATACCTAAAACAAAAACAATATTAAAAATAAATTACCAATATGATAAATAAAACACATCATTAAAGAGCCGCCATTTTAAAAATTGGTGGAAGGGTTTCTCTAAGGAATTATTTTCTGTCTTTATAGGACTACTTGACCCCCAAAACCTATGTTTTGATACAAAAATGAAGTAGTACCTATATAGGTCTCATGGTTCCTGAAATATTACATCATCACTGCAACACATCCGCCATTTTTAAAAAGTCCTCCAGAGAAATTCGGCCCTGAGCAGCAATGTCTACCCAAGTTACTTCTCTAATGATCTAAAAACACAAATAAAAAATTAAATTCTCTGCACAACAATATTTTTACGGGATATAAGTTATCAAGGGGCCAGGAACAATAGAAAGGAGTAATGGATTAGGAGTCCTCCCTGTAAGAGCTGAAACTAAAGCTCAACAAGATCTTTCAAGACTTATTTTATGTTACTTTAAATATCCCTCTTCACGCAATTTAAAGCCCTGAAGAACTTAATTTTATTTGGTGACTAGTGGCTTTCTTTACAAACGGTCACTCAACATGACTTCAATTTGTTGAGAATTTAACCCCACCTTCATAAAGAATAGGTATTCTGTTTATTTACTAAGTGTTTGATTCTACACAAATATGAGGCTCAAAGTAAAACTAATTATAGCAGGACTTGTTTTTCAAAATTCAAATATAGGGCAGAGAATATCTTGTTCTATTTACAAAGCATTGGTCAAAACCTATGCTGTCGCTCTTCGTGAGCTAAGGTCACAACCATACCTTTAATAGAGACAATATATTTTGTAATGATGGCAGTATTCAATGACTACAAAATATGATTGAGCTTGTACAAGTTATAGATTAAAAATTAAATTATGTCTAAAAATTCAACACCGCTTTATCTGTTACCTAAACATACTTTAAATCTTTGCGTGCTTTGGATCTACATGGTGTCAGAAATAATCGTTTAAATATTGGGTATAGGTAAGATAATCAAGTGATGCTTCTAAACACATACTCTATTTGTTGTAAGCAGACGAAATTTTCTTTAGACTGCTCACAATCCTGTCACTTCTGATGATTCATTTGATTTGACCATAGTTGAATTTGTATTAGCCTAGTTTATATATAAATAACATAAATATATTAATGAGTATGCCCCTTCTCTGTTAGACAGTTTCAAATTTAGGTTAGGTATGAATTTTTTTTAAAGTAATTTAGTATTTCATAAGCATTTATTAAATAACTATGAAAAGAATAGTTCTGAATAATCCCGTGGCATGTATCAAATGTGTAGACTTACCGTAATTAATTTTAAAATGAGAAAGGTATCAGCTTTGTGGTCATGCTCCTAAATAAACATCTATGAACACCTCTCTTCCCCACTACTCGATCCACTAATTATCACCAATTTTATACTCACGTTGAAGGCACATCTAAATTGCTTTTGCTTCTTCCCTAAAAATTTCACTATTCTACAATTTGTGTTTGTAGCAATTAGTGATACAAAACAAGTTTCTAATGCTCCCAAGTGTTAGTAAAGGAATGTTAGTTGGTAAGAAATCATTGGAACGTAAATAGGTTCTATTTTCTTTTTCTTTTCTGATTTTGCTAAAGTTATCAGTCTCTGGCTCAGTACCCAAGGGATTTGGAAGTTTGAATAACATTGTATGATTTTATGATGTAGACCTATAAGCTATCTACATTCAAGACATTTTAACGCAAATTTAATTTCTATTTATTTCCATATCAAGTGTTAAAGAATTTATTCTATCACATTCCACTGTGATATCAACTTATGGCACTCACATTAATACAAAATAGCTCTCACGCACAAATTTTTTCCTATAGCCTAAATTAAATTCTGCAGGTCTAGTATATTTTTAGAAATTTTTGTTCCAAACTTGATGGCTATTTCTTAATCCAAAAATACTAATCACATGTGTGTGTGCTATAATCATTTATAAAGCTTATGTAATTAAATTACTTTTTAAATGATCCTAAAATAAGTGTTGGCTCAAGGGTTTCATGCGCCCTCTGGCAAGTCATAAAATTTGTGCCCCAGTTGTATTCGGTAGGCCTACCATAGATTTACTGTAAACATGGTGCTAATACATATGTTTCTCTGGTAACATTATTCACTTGGAGATGCAAAAAAGATTCTACCTATGCAATTCTAGACAAAAGATATCAAAAACGACTGATTTGATGGCAGACAAATGTAAGGAGGGTCTAATAAAATATATTTACATCTTAAAATGTATGTGTGCCAAAAACAATTTTGCGAGGTCAAAGTTTTGAATATTTGATTGGTTTGTTAGCGGAAGCTAATTCTGAAAAATAAGTTTTGCTAGTAGTCTTAGTTAAGGATTTTTAGCACCGTGTTTTACTACTTTTTCAGACTATACATTTACATAGGCCTACTAATTTTGTTAATGGCTATAGGAGTGAGGAAGGTTATATTTAGAGGAAGTGTACTTGGATATGTGTGGAGGGAGAGTGAAAAACAATTTTGGAAAAACCACCCTCATTACATCTGACCAAGAATGATTCGAATCTTGATCTCCCTGTCATAGGCAGTCTTATTTACGCCGAGAGTGACTCCTTAAACCATGCGGCCACCGAAGCGGGTTTACTAAGGTCAATTATTTATACCTATTATTGGCTTGATACATTTTTAATAAAAATATATAGTACCTAAGTAATTGTTCACTTTATATGTTTTGATTTTAAAAAATAGGCGCAAGAAAACAATATTTTAAAAAAAATCAAAATTGCCAATCCTAGGATTGTTAGAATCTACTTGCACACTGGCACCCATAAATGTTTCTATGCCACCAAAAATAAATTGATGATAAATTTATAGTAGCCTACTTACATAATGAGATAGATAATGGATGCTGAGATTACCAGCATTAATATACCAGTAAATATAAAGTTTGTGCTTAAAATATAGTTAGAAATTAAAAAAATAAACTGAAAAAATAAACAGATATTTGCTGGTCATGTAGTGGTAAATAAATGATGAAAGAATTGTAAATTCCAAGCCTTGTTCACATTATTAGCTTTTTACGCTAGTTAAAATTGTGGTTTTAGCCTAGCCCTGTATCCGCTGGTTCCAGCACAACTATGGTAAGCTCGGATGAAACAAATGAAGTAGCAAATGAGTGTTTTGGGCACCCATTTCTAATCATTAGGCTATAAGTTTTCATCACCAGTTCACTTGTCACCTGTGTATTTATTTAGATGTTCATTACTAATATATTCCTAATAGGCCTATTATATAACATTGAAAAAATATTAGCTTATTTAATTTAAATAATTTTATATCCTATCAAAAAAAATTACATTTGATTTGATTGCAATTCTTTTTCTTAACTATAGACAATTACATTTTGTTTGAATGCACTCATAGAACCCTTGCACCCTACAAATGGCCGCTGAGGTTCACCTAAAATAACATCAGTATCATAGCTACCTAAGCCAAGTGGTTTAAAGTTTTAAGAATCTCATCCCAGCTGGTCATTGTTTTATGAGGATGCCTATACATGAGTCCCAACAGGTGGCATGGGTTGGTTTTGGACATCCTAAACAAACTTCGGGGGAATTTTCTCCTCTCTTCATTAGTCATTAATATTCTCTCACCCGCCTCAGTGGCGTAGTTGGCTAACGCGCTAGTTTCGTGTAAAGCCACACTGCCGAGGACAGGGAGATCGAGGTTTGAATCCTGGTCGAGTGAACTGGAGGTTGTTTTTACTAAATAGTTTTCCACTCTCCCTCTACGCAAATATGGGTTCACTTCCTCTAAATTCAACCTTTCCAATCCCTAACCCATTAGCGTAATTAGTACTTAAGCAAATTTGTAACCCAAACTGGTAGTAAGACCCGGTGCTAAATAAAAAAAAAAAACTTCCTTTAAATCCAACCTACCCAATTCCTAGGCCATTAGCATAATTAAGTCTTAAGTGTATAACCCGAATGGATAGTGAGACGCGGTGCTAAATTAATCATTAATATTCTCTTTTTTGATTGTATAAGCCCAGTTAAATCCTGTAGCTCAATTAGAACCAAAGCTGTGGCCTTTTTATTTTTGCACACTATTTTTTGATGAATTAAGCGGTAGCAAAAAAATAATGAAACACAACTAATCAGCCTAGATCTATATTTTTAAGACCTGTAAACCACCACATTTTATTTAACTATCAGTTGGTGTTATAATGATTTTAGATTACCACAAAGTAGATATATTAAACATTATGCTTTATTATTAGTGTTTCTTTATTTCAAACTAGACCTCTGCCTTCATTCTTAAAAGTATATCCTAGCCATCCAAGTGTGTGATTTGTTAAGTGTGAAAATGAAAGCTTTAATTATATCTTATATATCTACTAAAGTAGGCCTATTTACTCATAAAGAAAAGTTTGTGATACTACTGAAAATATTAATTTTTAGGGTTTATGGGATATTGGCTGGGATATTTTTCTTGTATTCTTTGAATACCATGTCTGTTTGATTATTTTTTTTTTCCCGATAATGCTCACTTCATATTTGTTTTTTGTTATTTGTTAATGCACTCTAATATAGACAAATTTATGTCTCATATAAGCCTGAATGCTTAGATATTAAAATTAAGGGCGGGGCCTAGAAGTTAACACAATATGAAGGTTTTCTTTAAAATTTCTTAGCAGTTCAGTAGTAATCTAATTTCTCTCATATATTAGTATGGGCTCTAAATAACATCAGGGTTTCCACACCCCATAGAGAACTGAAAAAATGCAGGGAATTCTGCATAGAATAAATTGAAAATCTTTATGGAATACTGTACAGTAGGCCTACTCATGCCCAATATAGCCAAAAACACATAATTTTGACACATTTGGAACTTGAACATGTCAAACCCCAGCAGAGATTTTGCCATTCAGGTTACTGTCGGGATTCTATTAACAATATATACTGTTGTTTCACAGCTTCTGACCAGAGACTTTTTGAAACATTGGCACTTAGTAGCATACATCACAGATGTTTCATGGGTGTTCTATTCATGTGTTCACTTACTCTGTTTTGTGAGGGTATAAATCTATTAGTATAGGCCTATTCAAACTGAATACCTTTGGATTCAAAGTGGTTCTTCATCTTTGAAGATATGTACTGACCACCTCGGTCACACCTGAAGCAGCTTATTCTTTCATTTAATGAAATTTGCTGGAGCTTCATACTTCTTAAAACACTCCAATACCTCTGACTTTTCCTTAACCCTCTAAACATAGGTAACGTGCCACTCGTTAATTAGGGTAAGTACATATATCGGGCTGATCGGACCCACAATTGGGTATGCCACAGATTCATGCATTCTACCTCAGTAACATTGGCACAGGTATTTTTAAACAAAAATGTCACTAAATACATTTGGGCAGACTTGAATCCAACTGCTACATGTTTATCATGCTTGAGAATTCTCGCTACACCATCTACAAAAATACCTTGCATCCATTTGAATATAGTCGCCTGACAGATAAAATGTTGCACTGTAGACTAGGGATGTTAAGAATATGTCCCAACTTGATCATATTTATTTTCCCATCAATTTTAAAAGACACACAGAGATCCCCAACTTCTGTCACTTTTAAATTTTCACTTGATTTTGTGAGCTTGATGTTCGCAGGACTTGTGAGAGGAGGAATTTTAGTCAGAAGATGGCAATAGGTAACATTGATCATGTGTTCCGAAGCTCCCGAGTCAAGATACCATGATGTAAACAAAACAAAATCCACATTCGAGGACGTGGTTGCTGCCATACTAAACTTTACTCCTTTAACATCGGTAACTTGGGTTTTCTTTTCATTTTCAATCTGTTTCGTCTTAGGCTTACCACTCTTTGAGATCACATGCCCAAATTTTCTACAACATTTACAATGAAGTTGACTTCTCTTAGTGTTTTGATTAGGCCTAGTTGGTTAATAAACAGATTGAGCCTGTTTCTTATAGCCCTGTGTAGCCTTCTGATTCGCTTGCGGCATAAAGGAATGCGAGGTTATGGCTTCTGCTTTTATACCCTCAGTAAACCGTTTATACTCCTTATCCAAGAATATATTTTTTACAAAGCTCAAATTCAATTTTTTAGGCTGTCTCGAGAGCAGTAATGACTGACAATATCTAATTCCTTTAATTTAGCGCCTGTCGACTGTAATTCCCTAATCAATTTATAAAGTCAAAATGCACCTCCACACTTTAGAAACCATACATAATCGTTACTCAAAACAAAAGTGGTTTCAAATATTCACGTATCGATCACTCATTAATAGGACTGGGAATGCTGGTGCAGGAATCCATGGTAAACTCTTCAACTTTTATTTGACCTTAGCTCCAAAAAAAACTCATTTTGATGGAGAAATAGAAACCATCATTACAAGTTTAATACAATCTCTTGGTTTTATTCATAAATTTAACAAAGGGGTTATATTATGGTAAGTGATTCAAGATCAACATACAAGATAGAACAGCACTTTACCCATGTAACAGTACAATAAAAGAAATACATCATACATTGAATTTACTTCAAAACCTTAGAAAATAAATAACCTTTCATTGTATACCATCTCACGTCGTCGTATCGAATGAAATGAACAAGCTGATATCTTATCAAAGAAAGCTACCCAAATTAAACAATTGAGATCCAAAAACATGACATACCATTCTTCCACACTGTGTGGGGAAGGGGGGGAGGGGAGGGGAGTTCTAGTGTGTAAAATATCTAAAACTAATAGAAAAAAACTACTTCTGGTGTAAAACCAAAACTAGGCAAGCAGGACCACTTCAAATATCTGAACATATAACATTTCAAAATGGGCTGCCAGGAAATAAGAAGGAGGGGGTGAAGGGCTGTGCAAGTAAAAATATTTGGTTGAGTTGGAAAATTTTTTCAGCAATGGGAAGGGTTCACTTAAAATAACCAAATAAATACATTTTAAATAATTACTTCTTAAAGGAGGCTGGTGAAAAGGGAAGTCTCTAAATTTCCAAAACTAAAAGAATATAGGCTACTACTTCACATTGTTAGACAACTGACACTTGGCAGGTGGCTATAAGGATCACCTCAAACAATAAATAAGGTCTGAAAATTCTAAAATTTCAAAATGAGGGAGTGGAAAATGGGGAGGTTCGATGCCTTCAAAAATTTTAAAGCTAGCATAAAAAATACTTTTAAAGGGGTAAAAAATTTAAATTTTGCATCTAAGTAAATATACTTTCCTGGATAGCAATGACATCTGAACTTTAGGAATTTCAAAATTGAAGCCGAGGAAATGGAAGCGCTTAAAATTTATACAACTCATATAAAACACTATATTAGATGTGGCTAAAAGTTGAAATTTGGTATTCACATAAAAAACATAAGATAAACAAACAAGTCTTAAAACAATTAGGAAATGTGGGAACTGAAAAAAGGAGTGACATATTTCCAAACGCATTAGAAAATCTACTTTTGGGCATGGAAGAAAATTTAAATGTGCCAAGTTGGTAAAAGGACCAACCCAACTCACACAACCATAAAAGTTGTAAAGTTTGGAACTAAAAAATTAGATGCTGGATGCTGGGAGATAAGGGGGCAGGTAAAGTGGAGGGGAGGGGGCTAATAATTTCCTGGACTAAAAAACACGATGGCAGAAATAAGCATCACATTCCACTAGAATGCATGAATAAAATAATATAACATTTTGCAGAAACATATTTAAACATAAATAACATATCTGTTCACCAACGAGCATAACTCTCATTGACACTCCTCAATACCTTGCCATTGTCAGCAAAAAAAATAGAAGTATGTCTGTCATTCCTTGATGCAACAGCGGTATGAAACACAAAGCCTGTAGGGTGGGGTGATGTGGATGTCATCACTGAGCCTTTTGTACCCTTCCCATTCAATACTTTAGGGCGCTCAGTGTGATACCAAAATAAGAACTCAAGTAAAGAACCTCTTTCTTTAATTCTTATGTTCAAACAACTAAAAGGTTTGTTTAAAGGATATACTATATTAGAGTGAAATTATTTCTTGTTTCAGTTTCAGTTTTTAGATTCATTAAAACTGAAGTTGACTGTTCATTTTCAACAAAAATTTTATCACATATTGGAATACATGCAGATTGGAACAGATTAATTATTTCACTATTATAACTGGATTTTCACTACTTCCAAGTCCACAAAATCCATAGTTTACAGTACACTAAATAGAAAATGAAAATAAGCCAAACAGGAGTATACCTTAAGGTTTCTTTGAGTACACAAGCCTTTTCCAAGTTTCTTATTGCTGTTTTTATTAGTTTTATAAATACCCATGTCAGTGGTCATACAGTCTTAGGTGTAAGGATGCATGTGTAGAAGTTAAAAAAAATACCTGTGTGTACCTTATCAAGTTTCTCTAAGCATATATGATAAACTCTCCCTCCCTATGTTTTCTGGTTTTTGAGTTATCCACATTGGTCCCATGGTCTAAGGTGTCAATCTCACAATATAATGATAGAATACATATAATAATACATCCCAGAGGCACACTATAATACTTACTTGGGACCGTAAATTTATGCCAAATCTAAGTTTTTTCCTTCTTATTTTTTTTTAACTTAACCAGCAGTCAATTGATCAAAGGTGTCAGGCTCACAAACGTTGTTAAAATAAATTAATACTTAATTTTGCACTTAAGGTTTCATACAATAATAATGTAAGGTTTCAGATTTTTAGGTTTCTCACTTTTAAGGTCATATGTACGGAAATTTT
>CABFWB010002647.1:28149-100512 GCA_902151455.1 Timema bartmani | reverse complement strand
AATTATGCCATAAAACGCTAAATTTCCAATAATTAATGCTAAAAAAACTGAAAATTAATGCTATTTTACCCTATCTCTACCAGTAAGTCATTTATAATAGTAAAAATAAAAAGCAGACGTTCTTCCCTCAAAAAGGGTAAAGTTACACCTATTTGATTCGAATCTCGTTTAAATGTGCGCGCGTGTGAGTGGGTTGAGGGGTGTGTGAGAGCAATTCCATCTGGCGGTCTTCCACGCGACCAAACAATAGTGACGTCCCCCCCTTTACACTTCCCTCCCTCAGAATCCACGGTTCCCTCCCCGCACCCTCTTGAACATCCCGACCCGTTAATGTCCCATCAACGGTTCGCCATTGTTTATAACTGAGGGTAATTAGCGCCCTCATTAGACTATGGTGCCAAGAGTAATTTGTACCTCATGAATGAAGCGAAGGGCATCACGGGAGTAGAACAATCATATCTGTTTGTTCAGTTGCACCCGCTCCAAATACTTGGTGGTGGATCTGGGAACCAATATATACTTATCCTCCTCCTCCTCCTAAACCATCTAATATTCGAAAACAAAAGCCTTACTCTCCAAAAATTCTATCTGGAGTAGAGTTGAGTTTGTTTACTTCTCGAATTTAATTTTTTTTTGCTCACAAATGGTATACATATAATATAAATATAATTATAGGTCTTAAGGGTTTCAGATTTTTCAAGTCATATTGTGTAAATTCGTATAGCACAGTGTTTTAAACACTGTGGTACATGTACCCCAGAGCATACGTGAAGAATTTCAAAGGGTACGTGATATAACGCTTAGTTTTATTAATAACAAATTTTTTTAGTTATAGTAATTTTTATAAACAAATTAAATCATATCACGGCTTACTACTAAGGCTTTATTAAATTTGGGACGAAAATGTATGCTTCAAAAGAAGATATGTTTTTATTTGATTTTTATGAAGAATTGGAAGGTTAATTGGCTAAGCCGTGGCACCAAAAGCAGGTAGATGATTTACGAAATTGTCAATGAAATAAATTCGTTAAAATAAACTAATTTAAAATATATCAAACAATTTCAGTTATAGTAATATCATTTTCTTACCTACGTTGTTGGTCACGTGGAACAAATGTCAGAATCATCTAACGTAGTTTGCTGGTAGCGGGAAAATTAAAGTTCGAATCCCTGCTGGAAGTACTGAACGTGATTTTCCTAAATTTTCTCCCACTCTCCCTCCACGAAAATGTGGGTACATTTTATCTTAATTCTACCACCTCATACTTACCTCATAGGCAGTGAAAAGAAATACATCTGAATATTTACAAAAATGGAGTGGGGATGTATAGGGTAGAATTTATAGGAAGTGTAACTGCATTTTCTTATAGTGAAACAGAAACTATTTAGGAAACCCCATCTTCAGTACACCCTGCTGGCATTCCAGTTTTGACCTCCCATTGACGTCACCCTAAAACCAGATAGTACGAGACTGATGCCTTTGTTTGTGTGTCAGTAAATATGTTGTCACGTTTCTAAAATGTTATGTAGTCTACTAAATAGCTAGGAACTAGTAAGTAACATTTTTTACAGTTACCAATAATTATTAAGTCGTGTCATGTGAGTTGAAGCTATCCCCTTTCATTGGTAATATAAACAACTAAGAAATAATATTATTAATAAAGTAAAATGAAAACAAATTTGACCAAAAAACTATAAGTTATGTTTGATATTTTAAAAAGTTCAATCCAATCAAAATATTACTAAACCTAACTAATATCATGGCGTCAGCCCGCAATCAAGCCATGCCAATCGATCTGACACAAAATTTTGCCGAAGATAGTGCCAATTTCTGTGGGAAGAGGGTTTCATGTGGTCAGCACAATGAATTCTCCAGCAGCTAGTCTCAGTTTTCTAAATTGAAGCCACTGCCTTTTAATTCAAGTAGCTCCTCAATTGTCCTCGTAAGACTGAGTTGACCCCGTTCCAGACCCACATTTGAAACCGGGACTTATGGATCCGTAGCCAGGAGCTATGACCCCTAGAGCACAAAGGCGGTCATTAAACTTAATATCAAATTAACAATTTTGAAAGAATTAGGCGCTTGTCCACCACTTAAGTTCAGTCAGTAGCGTAATTGTTTATTTGGATACTATTCCCGGGCTCGATTCACATTATGGCCAAAAAATGTTTTAAAGGTTAATTTAAGGTTACCCTTTTCGGTGTGATGAATTTATGACCGGGGAATTTAGTGAGGTGTTTTATCAGCTCTAGAATTAAGTTAGATTGTAAATCGTGTGATTACTTAATAAATTAGTTAACACATTGTTTGTTTAGTATCTTATTAATATTTAAACACATATTAAAATAATTTAAAAAGTTTATCAAATATTGAATATTAAATTTACAACTTAATTAATTAAAAACAATTTGATTTAAAACCATGTCTTACTACCATTAGTATTAAATGATTATGTAATAATTACGCTAATGTGATGAGGAAGCATGCATTTAGATGAAATGTGCCTGCTTTTCCGTGAAGGAAGTGTGGAAAAACATTTAAGGAATACTAATCTTGGTACACCCGTTTAGTAGGCCAGTTTTGCAAAAATATATTGAGCCAAAAAGTCAATTTTATATTTATCATAGGCTTATAGCAATTAGTTATTTGTCTATTTTTATGAGAACAATTGTTGGTTTGCTAAATAGTTTGCTGGCCAGATAAAATCTGTCAGTAGGCCGGATGTGGCCCGTGAGCTGTAGGTCACTAACCTTTGCCTTAGATCGGGAAGGGGGGGAAGAGGTCGCCAACCCGTGGCCCACGGACCACTTGCAGCCCACGATGATATTTTTTTGTGGCCCACTGGGATAATGAACAATATATAATTATTTCAAGAGACAAAACGAAAAATACAGTTATATATTTTATATAATCAACTAATAAAATAAATACGTATTTTACGATATTTTATAAATGAATTTAACTTTTTACGTGAATAAAAGTATTACGTTTTTATACAAATGTACAGTAGCCCCATAGCTTTTTTCGTGCTGACTGACAGCTCACAGCTGACAGCTGACGGCTTTGAAAAGCTACCAGACCAAATTATGTATCCCTACGCCGAACCATATGATCTACAAAAAACATGTGTTTAGCAGCTGTCACTTATGACAGTCAGAATTTAGGTATATACCTAAATGTTGACTGTCAGAAGTCAGCTGTGAACTGTCAGTCAGCATCAAATAAGCCATGACGCTACTGTACTTTGAACCGTCAAGTGACAACACAACTCTAGTAGACAAGACAAATCGCGCTATCTCCTGCTACGAAACCACAAAGAACCTTCTTCACGAGAAACCTTAATCCCTAGTGTGAGTATAAGTGTGTAAGATTGAACTTATACACATATTTTAATATGGATTCAATCCTAATATTGTTGGTGGCAGTATTGTGGCCCGCGAACCAACAAGAGACAGAAACTTTGGCCCTTGGACATAAAAAGGTCAACGATTCCTGCCTTAGACCACTGAGGATGGTTTGCAAACTTTTACATATAATACATTATGGCACTGCTCTTGTAAATTAAATTAAATTAAATTAATTATTTGTATTAAGGCCCCTATCTGGGCCTAAGTGAACAGAAGGGCCAACCAAGAGTAGATGATTCTATTTCGATTCACCTAGGTGCTAAAAAAAATCTCTTTTTATTTTAAACACCGCGTCTTATCAGCTATTCAGATTATACACCTATGTACTAATTACACTAATGGGCTAAGGATTAGGATGGCTTAATTTATAGTAAGTGTACCCGCGATGGAGAGTGGAAAACCATTTAGGAAAAACCACCCTCAGTGCACTCGACCGTGATCGAACCCCAATATCCCCGTCTTCGACAGTCTAGTCCAACGCGAGATTAGCGCGTTTGACCACGCGGCCACCGAACGTGGGTCTCTTTCCCTTTCTTATACGGGTTCGTTCATAGGGAGGAATTTATCTGACAGCTAGTGAAGCTACTAGATCTACTTTCACGTATCCAAGTCAGGTCATGTAATCTACTGATGTCACTATAAATATATGTTATCAATATCTATAAAATTGCACAATTAATATAGTAAAATGTTATCAAGGCTGCCTGAAAAAACATTTGTATTTTCTAAAAGTTTCTTCCTTACAAATGCATGCCATAATAGTTTGTTAGTTTATAAACCATCTGCTGGAATAATCTTTGTTTTAAATAGGTACCTAAATAAAATGAATAGAGTTCTTGGGTGTGTCCTGCTACGTAACGAAATAAAATGGAACCGCAAGTTGAGCACGAACTTGAGTCGCTGTCAACCAAAACCACCGCTTTCTCTCAAAACGTTGATCTTTTCTTCTTCTAATGTCTACGAGCTACGCCTAGGTGATTTATCGTGTATTTTCCAAAGAAATTGAGGGCGGCGGATTTAAGTAATATCACGTCGTTGACTTGAAGAAGAAGTCCAAAATGATCCAGAGCTCATGAAGACAAAGTAAGAACCCCCGCCCCCCCACCCCGAAAGGGTGAACAAAGTGCCAAAAGGGTTGGTATAATGGTTAAGGAGTGTGAGGGTAAAAAAGGATGGTAGCAGCTAGCTGATGGGTAAGTTCTTTTTTCGTTGAGATTTGTTGCAGGAAATCCTGTCCCGAGTTATATGGGATGGACAGAGTGCGATGGTGGTGTGAACACCACCATTTTTTTTCTACCTCCTTTCTCTTCAAGTTGACACTGACATATGGAAGCTACCGCCAACTGTCCGGATCTCTTGGGCGTGGTACCTCAACTACAGAAGATACGAACTCTCCTCCCTTTCCACTCGAGCACTCCTTCCCAAACCTTGAGTTGTCTGGTTCACCAATAGAATTTAAAAAAATATATTGTTTCGATGTAAACTAGTAATAATTCTGTGAAGATCCTCAAGCCCAAAAAATTTTTTTAAGGATATCATGTTCAAGAAAAGATAACAATTGTGTGGTTTTACAAACTAAATATAATACACCAGTGACAAAATCATTTGGTATTTAGTAAAGAGTTTAATTATATATATATATATAATTAAACTTGAGGTTTAATTTTTGTGTGGATACTATGTTAATATCATGTAAGTTGATATAGAGGATAAAACATTACCCGCATCTTCGGTGGTTGCATGGCTTAAGGCATCCCTCTTGAAATATATTGTACTTCCGATGACGGGGAGATCAGAGTTCGAATTCCGGTTCAGTGTACTGAGGGTGTTTTTTCCAAAATTGTTTCCACTCCTCCTTCACACTAATACGGGTATATTTCCTACAAAATCAACCTTACTCATCATTAAACCATTATGTCTAGTTAGTAGATAAGCCTATAACCCAAATGGGTAGCTAGATGCGGTGCTAAAAATAAATACAAAGAAATATTATTAGAGATAAATATGAAACAAAATAGATAATGGTAAAAGTGAGGTTAAATTAGTTGAAGTTCATACACATGTAATTTTTTTTTAATAATCGTATAAGTATGATGAAATTTGGTAGAATAAAATTAATTAATAGTGTAGAGAATATTTATTCAAAATTTAAATCCTATGAGTTAGTTAAAATCACTTCTTCTTAGTCAGAAAGAGGAATTCCGAAATGTTTCGGTGACTATCCATGTTTTGTGTTCATTTTATTTTATCAAATTTCAACATATTTAAACATTAACTTTTGAGTATCAACCGACAAAGCGCTGACCAAAAATACGACGTACTAAAAATAAAAAGTAACAAACCTGAAGACCTCTGCTAAGAGACAAACCCACATCCCCTCACCCCACGTCCCCTTAGTACAATATTATTTTATAGCGTTTTATTAGTTGTATATAACACTTTAAAATTTCTCCCACCACAGCCCATTAGTGTAATTAAATATTTATATCACGAACGGGTAGGTATTAAGATCTGGAAATACTTTTTCTTTTAAATTCCTTATATGGTAAGGCGAGTTACTATAAATATAATTAATTACCTAGCATTACCATATAAGCCCGCGGTATGTTAACCTACATAGAGTTTGTAATCTAATTCAAACGCTTGTTCCATTAGAAATTCATTAAGGCCCCAATTGAACAGTATAATTTAACTAAACAGGACCTTTATCAGTATTGTTTACACGTTGAAATCTCTGTAGCGTTTAGCTCACAGTTGATTCTTGGAACTAGACAGCCACGTGATCAACAGAAAGGGAGGTGAAATATCAACGAGATCAACTTTTTAAAAAAAATAATGAGTTTAAAAAACGATTTTGTGATTTTACTTCTCAAAGACAGAAAATAAGTTATTTAAGGATTGATATTTTAAGAAAAATTCATGAATATAATGTTAATGATAAAAGGATTAGTCATAGTTATTTTCAAGATTTTTTTTAGCATCACGTGTTACTACCCGTTCGGTTTAAACGCTTATGTACTAATTACGCTAATGGCTTTTTAGGGATAAGAGATACTGTATATTTAGGAAGTGTACCCACATTTGCGTGGATGAAGAGTGGAAAACCCTTTCGGAAAAACCACCCTTGGCATGGCCGACCGAGATTCGAACTTCAATCTCCCCGTAATCCGTCAGTCGAGTCTACTACGAGAGTAGTGAGTTAGACCATGCGGCCACCGTAGCGGGTTTCAGGATGTTTAAACAAATTATAAACTTAAAACATAGTAATTACTTCCTATAAGAGAAATTCAATATTTTTAATTTAACAAAGCAACATGTGATTGATATGTGACCTGGTGGTCTAGGGATAAGGTTTCGGACCTCTGTGCTGGGGTTCAATCCTCGGTCCTGGCACAGATTTATCTGATTGCCAAACCCTTCCTTCACCTCTGACAAGACGTATTAATCACAACTTGGGAATGTGTGGAATGCCAGGCCTCCACCGTATTTCGGATCCCACGTTAAACTGTAGGTCCTCCATTTCATCTCACAATCACCCTAACATTACACATTAGTGTAAGTGCGTTTAGCCCGAACGGGTAGTAAGACGTGGTGCTAATAATAATAATAATAATAATAATAATAATAATAATAATAATAATAATAATAATAATAATGATAATAATAATAATAATGATAATAATATGGTTAGTTTCAAACCCGCATAAGCAGACACACGCTCTAGGTAAGCCATCAATATCTTATAGTCTGGCTGAGTTATTATGAGAAGGTTGGGGTTTGTATTTCAGTCGGGTATGATGAGAGAGTATTTTCCTAAATAATTTTATACTTTCCCTCTGATAAAATTCTGGTGCATTTATTCTAAGCTATATCCTCCTCAGCTCTTACTAACTAGCGTATTAAAATGCGGGTAGACCGAATGGGCATTGAGAAAAGCTAAAAATTACTTAGAATTTATTAGTATATAATTATCAGGATTTCTAATATATATATATATATGAGACCCACTTCGGTGGCCGCATGGTATAAGGAGTCACTTTAACCAGTAGACTAGACTGGCGATGACGGGGAAATCGAGGCTCGAATCTCGGTCAGGTTTACTGAGGGTGGTTTTTTTCAAAATTATTTTCTACTCAACCTCCACGCAAGTGCGGGTACACTTCCTCTAAATATAAACTTCCTCCTACCTAAAAACCATTTATGTAATTAGTACATAAGCGTTTAATACGAATGGGTGGTAAGAGACGGTGCTAAAAAAATAATATATTGGTCTTAATATTGTTTTGGTTACGTATTAATTATTAATTTACACAAATGTGTTAAGGGTGGGGAAGGTTGAGCTTATAGGAAGTGTACCTTGTTTTGAGTGGAAGGAGAGTGTAAAATCATTCAGTTAAAACACCATCAGCACACCCAACCGGTATTCATTCTCCAAACTCCCGTCATCGGAAGTGCGGTATATTGAGAGAGAAAGACGCCCTAGACCACTCGACCACCGAAGTGGATAAGTAAGATGTTAACCTGAAACACATACTTCATTACTTTCAAAGTGACGTTACACACGCCAACGGGTTCCCAGTATATATGTTAAGATAATTTTTTGTTTGTTTTCTGGTGCTTGGAAATGGAGGTTTATCTCTTTATTTAGTTTTCAAACAATAGTTTATGGTAGCAGACTATGTCAACCTACAATGTGCAGAATTTAAATGAGTTTAACTTCCTCTAAAAGTTTGCAAACTGACTCCTTTTTTTCCTGTCAGCCAACAGATGACCTAGATACAATCCCCCACTCCCCCATCTGACTACATCCCTGAATGCATGGGATCACCAGTTTTATCGATTAATCGCGTCATTTGGACTGAATGATGCTTGTTTTATAGTTCCTATGGGTCTATAGGAGGATTCTGACATGAAGGAATTAAAAAAAAAATACAAACTTTTTGTTCGGTCAACATTGAAAATTTACTAACCGCTTTAATTGTCACATGGTCTAACGCGCTACTCTAGTGCTAGACTAGACTGCCGATGACGGGATGATCGAGATTTATATATCGAGCAGGTGTACTGAGGGTGGTTTTTTCTAAATAAGTTTCCAATCTCTCCACGCAAATACGGATAAACTTCCTCTTAATATAGTCTTCCCAATCCTTTAAACTATTAGCGTAATTAGTATATAAGCGTATAGCCCGAACGGGTATTAAGACGCGGTGCTAAATAAAATATATATTCATTAAAACATAGCCTCCCATACTTCCCCCTGGAGGGTGGTGCCACCCAGGTTGGGAAACAACGCTCTGCCTAATGTAACTTTTCACATAACTTTTTCTTGCATAGCTGAGAGCAACCGTTACGCCTGAACAATCTCTTTTATATGTCTGAACTGCCACCCTTGCGTGTGTGGACCGTTTGTGGTGAGGAAATCATGTGACCAGTCGACTGTCGTAATGTGTTTACTTTAATATGATTTTTCAATTTAAATAACGTATATAGATAGGCTATAAACGTAACAAAAAAAATAATAACTTTGCTATTTATTCCATTATATAATAATAAAGTTGAAGGCTAATTTTTTTTTATACAATGTTAATGCCATAAAATTTGATACAGAGTAAACTATTACCCACTTTGGTGGTTGCATGGCTTAAAACATAACTCTTGCAATATACTGTGCTGATGATGGGGAGTTTGGGGTTCGAATTCCGGTAGGTTCGATTCCCGTATTCAGGTGTCATTTTTAGATGACTAAATGATTAAGTAGAATATTCAGTCGAGTGGACGTAAACCACTTCGTCTGCTTCCAGTTTAAGATTTATGACTCGTCGCACTTACGGACGCTTTTAAAATGCCACCATATTCCAAACTTAAAGCGCTTGCTTCACAGATACGACACCTTGAGCAACATTACTCTACCCCTCACATCAGTGTCCAGTGATTTGTTGGATCACTCTTTTTTTAAATATAAAAACCTACCTTGTTTATTTTAGTTATAAATGTGTTATTTATTTACGAGAGCTTGGTCAGTATATGACCACTACAGTGCAAAACATGCATATATAATTTAAAAGAAAAAAAAATTAAAGAAATACAATGTTTTGTGTTGCGACGATTTTCAAACTACGTCAGTGGTCTCAAACCTAGCCTGTCGTAAGTGTGGGGTATGTCTATATATTGATTGTGAGTTTTAAAATTTATCGGAAGTTTTAATTTTTGAAAGCTTATACATCTGGAGGGGATTCAGCAATAAAATACACAAATCAGGAACCCCTTGGTGGATTTCTTTGTGTCCTAACAAGTTTGGATAAACTTGATGTGTTAGAATGGGATGGAAGAGAAAGTTAATTAGTGTCCTTACCCGTACGGTTTTTAAACTAAAAACTATTTTGTAAAAAAAAAAAGCTTCAGTAAATACGTTTATTTTAATTTTATACACGTGGAAATCAAAACGGTTATTAGGTATTAGTCACTAGTTGAAATACCCGGCTTTGCTCGTGAGAAATGTTTCTTCACAACAGGACCAACTCAACTCCATGTTCGCGTGAGGTATGGAAGCTAGGGGAAAAAAAATACCAAGATATTCCAGGAATGAGTGCAGTGCAGTCGTATTTAAATGAATACTCGAGATTTTCCACGGTGAAGATGGGGGATAAAGCGACAAAATTTACTGTTAATAACAACAGTATATCCCTATTATGACAGAATGAAGATTTGTGTAAAATGCTTAACTATGAAGACAATTTAAAATGGTCAAGAACGGCCTTTTAACTGTAGTTTAAAAAAAATCCAAATATCATTTAATATTTCAACAATGTTTTATATTGGAACATCTATTAACTCTTTATCTCCATTAATGTTTGATCATAAATGATCCACAAGCAATAGTGTTGGTGTAAATTTACTATTTTGAGCCGACTGTATCACAGAACTGATTGGTACGCTCTTAATGACTGTACGTGGAAGGTAACTTTAGAAATGGTGCCTTTAAGCCCTGTTGCTCGGGATCAACCAGGCTTTTAATTAATTTTAAAACCACATCGGTGACCTCTAGTTCTAACGCGCTTCTCTCGCAGTAGACTATATTGCCATTGACGGGAAGATCAAGGTTCGAATCTTGGTCAGGTTTACCGAGAGTGGCTTTTCCAAAATAGGTTTCCACCTTATCTACACGCAAATTTGTGTACATTTCCTATCAAATATAATATTACTCATTCTTAAAAAACCAATATCGTAATAATTAGGCTATAAGCGGATACAATCTATGGGTATTAGGACGCAGTGCTAAAAAATAATTAAAATATTATCAAATCAAAATTTTAAAATTTCAGTTTTGAGGAGGACTTGTTAGTGCACAGAGGTTACTCATTTTAAAATTGCAGACCACTGCTTGCGGTAGATATCGTGCAATACGATGCCAGACAAACTCTTTATTTTATTAGTATAGAATATAGATAGAAGATAATCATAGCTGCATTTGAAGCATTTTAACATAAACTTTTACTTTCCCTTGACACTTCAGAGAGAAAGTATTGTGTTCGTAAAAAAAATTGAACTTGAGATTTTGATAAATATTGGTGTTTCATGAACTGCTGACATAAAAAAAGTTGTTTTCGCAATGCCGTCTGGCCGTATTTACCTTGGGCTAGAGCCGAAACTCTTTTACCGATTGAGATAAAACTTGATATTTGGGGTTTCCATAAGGTTCCCTCGAGGGTTTTTTGGAATTATGTATCCAACCCTAAATTTAAGGTTTTTTTTAACTGAAGTACAAGCAGAGAAAAATCGATTTCCTCGAAATTCGCTTAAATGATTTTAGTTAAATTTTATATCTAGACCCTGTTTATTACTATAAACAAAATGGTAACTCTCGTTTTCTCACGAAAATGACTTTTAGGGTACTTTACGTGGGGAAATTTTCCAATTTTCATCATTCCTCCGCAACTATTTAAGAAACAAAATAATTCTTCACTGTAGAGTTGTAGTACTATTAAAGATAGAAATCTTTTAATCAAAATATATATTTATAAAACCAATAATTTATGAGCTATAAACAAATATATATACTTTTTAATTCATGCATTTGAAAATGAATTTGATTTTTATGCTCTTTGGTGGACAAAGATCTCTTGGCTCAATTTTTCTGTAACAGTGTTCCTAGTCCCTAATGCCATGGAGTAAGTAAGTAACAGTGTATATTATTTAATTTATGATCTTTGGCGTAATGTTTCCACAAAAATGTATGTATCTATTATTTAGTTTCACAAATTTTACGAGTTTTTTTTTTTGGTAAATGTCTATTTTAAGATAAAAGCGGGAGAAAATCTGTACGGTGCACCTACCATTTATTTAAATTAAGAGAAAAAAATCCGGGGCAAATATTTCGCATTGCCCTTGACAAATATTCAAGAACTGTGGATATTACTATGCGTATAAAATTAAACTCAACCGTATCTAGCCGAGAAATATTTTATCTATTTCGACAAGATTTTTTTTTATAATAGTTACTGCAAAAATATTTACCAATAATTGCTTCTCCTTTATACTACTATAAAGGACAACATTTCATGCAAACTTAAAGTCAGAATGAAATTAAAGTTTTAAAACAGGAACAATATGTGGATAGTAATTGGCTTTAGTAATTATATTGTTTAGTTACAATGATGTATAAACTTCTACATAATATGAAGTTGCGGGAGTTTAACTAACTTGAATCGAGTTTGTATTGTTCAAAATGGAATATTCTAATCGAAGTGAAGTTCTAGCCACCAGTCCTAATTAGGAGCGACGTTCTATTTATAATTGTTATTGTTTCAAGTTCTAAGTGCTACACAATTTCTAAGAATTATTAATTTATTGTACTATGATTACGTTTGGCACTTCAAGTGGGATGGTCTAAATCCTACACCTAGCTACCCATATCAATTAGAAATACTCAAATGTTTAAGAAAATAATTTCGATGTCGTAAATGGAAATTCAACCGGGTGGAACAAGGAGTTTAAATGTCAGTTGCCTATCCTTTATTCGTCCTAGTGTAGAGACATGCATTCTAATCTAGCTTCTCCGTATTTTGTAACGCTTAGCTTAAGTCATTAATACCACTATGTTAAACTTAAAAGCTTGTTCTGTGAACAGTATACCTCGCTCCTACCGTGTTATTTTCGTTACTGCAGTCTTGCTAGTAGTTCTGTGAACAGTAGAACTACCTACCTCCATGTTATTATTGTTACTACAGTCTTACTAGTAGTTCTGTGAACAATAGACCTCACCCCCTCCATGTTATTATTGTTACTACAGTCTTACTAGTAGTTCTGTGAACAGTAGACCTCGCTCCCTCCTTACAATCTTTATATTTTTCTTTGAATTTAAAGTTTAAATATCTTCCATAGTCTCTCCTTGAATATGAAGTTGATATTATCCCTCGGTGCTCAAGTTAGAGAGAAAATGCATTAATATTATATTTGATACTACATTATAATAATATATTAAATTGTCGTTAACGTGGTTTAAGACGTCATTCCCGTAACAGATTTCATTTTTTTTATTTTAAATGCCCTAGGTGCTTGATCTAACGCTTAGAATTTAAAATAAAAATAACATAAGATGAGATTTTAAACGAAAAACCTTTTGAGTGACCAATTTATTGAAACGGATAAACAAATTGGGAAACCATGTGCAAACGTTTTTAGGCTTATTTTCAAAGAATGTTCCTAACAATTTTCGTTAAAATCGGTCATAACATTTGACAGTTATCGCGGAACAAATAATTGGATGGACAGACAGATGGAGAGTTGAAATGGCAAATGTTCAAGATAAAACAGGACCTCGTTACGCTTGGCCAATATTAATAAAATTATACTAACTGCTAGAATTTCTCAGTGGTACGACCAATATTAAAAAGAACTGCTTGGAATCAAACGTGTGACAAACAATTAAGCAAAATATGGCACTGTCTTTTGTAAAGATTCTAGTTTAAGACTAGGTTGATATTTCACCAGGAAGAAGAGTGGTGTACAAATCTTGGTTTCAAATGAGGACGTCAAGGTTCGAGTCCAAGCTGGGTGTACTATGTGAGTGCATTTTCTCTAAGTTGTTTTCCCCGTACCTTGACCCTAAATTATGTCGTTAACTGACTTTGTCGATCTCAGTGGTCTTAGGGTAAGGTTCTCGCTTCATGGCCCGGTGTTCGTGGGTTCAAAACCGGCTGGGGTCAACGGGTTTTTCTTGAGAGAGATATAAAAATCCATAGCACACTTTTTTTTTTGAAGGGGTAGTAAAGCCTTCGGTCCCATAACGATTGTTGCATGTTTAAAATAACCCCGGGAGGTATGAGAAAATAACTTTACTGGCAAAATTGGTAGGCCCTTTGGCTCTCCCTAATATAATAATAGTTTCGTGTGCTTATATGATCAGTCGGTTTAGAAAGTGCCAGTTAATTACCTTGAATCAGAGGTCCCCAACCTTTTTGTACCCTAGAGCGCATTCAAAACTAACGGTAGTGCGGCGGGCACCAATAATTTTTCAACTAAATTTATAGCCGAAGATAATTCATATGCAAATAACACACAAAAAACTACATATTATTAAAAACAATTGTGAGTTTAAAATTTAAAAAATAAATATTTTTTAAATACGCATATAAAATAACGCAAATGGTACAAACGCAAAGTTAGGCCAAAACCAGTTCAAACAGTTGAAACAATTTTCACCAAACCAAAAGTTAATGTCTATAAATAAAACAATACTGCTTTATTTACGATTTTAACAAGAGCAAAATAAATACACAAGGAAATATTTAACTACTCACCACCATTTTGGTTCTTAGGTACATTTTAAAAATATATAATTATTCTGTGTTTATTCAGGAAACGAAGCTGGGCAGACCCATGTCAAGATATTTACAAAGGAAATAGGAAGTATTAGCATGGTTTTAATGAGTAGAATGATATTTCCGAGTAATAAAGTACACTTTGAAAATGAGCCGGCAAAGAAAGAGGAATGAGAGGGATGGATTGGAAAGAGGGGGGCCTTCAATCACCAACTTCTTGAGAAAAGCATACCTGGAGATAAGCACAAACTTGATTTTTGTTGGAAAAGTGACAAATTAGAATTATTAGTCAGGAACTTTTCAGCTGTGGTAAAAAAGTGGTGGGCAGTTGCAAAAGGTTTGGCGGGCGCCATGGCGCCCGCGAGCGTTGGTTTTGGGGCCCCTGTCTTAAATAAGCAGTACTAATACAAATTGGAGCTTGAAATATAAAACAAACAAACAAACAAACAAACAAACAAATAACTGAAAAGTAAACCATATGAAAGGATATTAAATAACTCATTTGAAAGAAATTACGAAAACTGCAACACGCTGAGATAGAATACTAGCCTCTGGCATCACTATTCATGTAATGTACTCGGTCTGCATTGGGTATTTTGGAGGTCCCCTCGTGAGCTTGTAGAAGTGCCTCCCCTCTCAACTTGTCTAGCACGTGGTGGTGTTTCTTTTTGTCTTATTGTAAGCTTGTAGAAGTGCCTCCCCTTTCAACTTGTCTAGCACGTGGTGGTGTTTCTTTTTGTCTTAGTGTAAGCTTGTAGAAGTGCCTCCCCTCTCAACTTGTCTAGCACGTAGTGGTGTTTCTGTTTGTATTCTCGTAAGTGTGGAGAAATTCCATCCTTCTCAACTTATCTAGCACCTAGTGGTGTTGTATTAGCCTGCATTTGGTGTGGGATGGTCATTACGTGACTCGAGGCGACTTATTTGTCTCGTTCGTTCAGAGTCCGGGTATCTGTAGTAGCGGCACGCCTCTACGAAGCCTACACGCGTCTAAGCAATCAGTTGAATGCGGCCTTCTAACCGATACGAGTTTTATTATTACTATTATTATTATTGCAGGTTCGCTTACCAGTGGTTCGTCTGGTATACTCTGGGTAAAACCGCGTGTTAATTAAATAAATACGTTCGGCACACTGTGTTAATTAACTCTGGTATAATTATTTTTCATTTTGTGTATGCGGAAATCGTTAGTGTAAACAGGATGCTCCAATTTTTTTTAAAGTGATAATTTTAGATCTATTATGTGCTACGTGATTGTAGTTTATATTTTAACCAAGGCATTTAAACACTAAATTATTTTTAATTGTTTAAATTTTGGTGTCATCAGTCCTGTACATTCATTCTTCTCTACTATTTGTGGTAAGTGATAGAACACGTTAAAAAAAACAAGTTAATTTATATGTCAGTTATTCGAATTTGTGCCAGGTGCACTGGAAAATTGTTTTTCACGTAGAATTTCTCTCTGTATTTTTTTTTCATCCTCTATCTCCACGTTAATGCAATTTCCCTTATGTTCCAATTACAGTTTAGTCCGGACATCAAACATACTATATTTTTTAAAGTCTTCAGCAATCTACCTACGAATCTATTAAATAAAAATCAACAAATAAATCACAGTAAGGGCTGGCTTAGTTCCATAGAATGCTGACGTGCTGACATGCTTGCCTATTATCCAGGGAGTCATGCTTCGGTTCGAGTCTTGGTCATTTGCAACAATTATGCAAATAACTTGTTTTATCATACTAAAATATCATATAAGTACATATATTTTATTTAACTATCTATAGATTTAAAACGCGGAGTGATTTATTTGTACAATGATATTGGGAGTTAAAACCAACACACACATATATATATATATATATATATATATTAAAAATTCGAAGCCTCCTTCATCAAGAGTGAGACTAATTTTTTTAAATTTAAAAACAAAATATTTAATTTGGCTTTAAAATTAGAAATAGGAATATACATTCATTTTACCTAGATTAATTGAATTCTCAATTTGTTTTTACCAGCGAATTTTACTAGCCGTTCAGGTTATATTAATATGCAGGCCTACTAATTACGCAAATGTGTTAGCGATAAGTAAAGTGAACTTTAGAAGAGTTGTACCCGAATTTTTTGGAAGGAAAGTGGGAAACAATTTAGTAAAAAAAACACTCTCAGTATGCCCTTACAGGATTCAAACCCCGATCTCACCGTCATTGGCAGTTCCCTCTATTGAAAGAGTAACACATTATACGTAATAATATTCGATCAACGAATCGGATAATACCATTTACATTTTTAATCCATAAAGTTTTAAGTTAAGAGAGGTCGTTGCGAAATTAACAAATGATGCGTCAACAGGCCACCAGCGCACCCGCTTCGGTGATCGAATGGTCTAAGGTGTCAGTCTCACAATAGACTCAACTGCCGATGATGGGTAGATTAGATTTAAATTACCGGTCGGGTGTAATAAGGGCGTTTTTTTCCAAAACAGTTTTACACTCTCCCTACACCCCAATGAGGGTAAAATTTCTCTAAATTCAACCTTACTCATCTACATGCCAGTAGTGTATTAGTGGGTCTACATAATGCGTATCACTTGAACGGGTAGTAAGACGTGGTGCTAAAAATCAAACAATAAATCCGTTGAGCTCTATTTCATATAAAAGTTTAATAAGTTAATCTAGGGATAAAAACTTAAATTATTTAATCATGTTGTTATTTTAATTCTAGAGTCATTCCTTCAATCCCGCTCCCCCCTCCCCCTGTTCCTTCCCTTTCGGGTCTATTATGACTGTATGTCCTTTACAATATTGAGAATAATTTAATATTGCACTGTTTAAATATCTCAAACGCTTGTTTCAAAGCGGAATATAATTACCATCCTCTCCGGACGCTTAACTCGATATAAACACGCATCAATTATTTCAAAGTTGATTACACTCAAAATGATCAAATGTTTTGTGTGCGTGGGATCGCACCGTCTGATGATTTAATAACGCCAACTTCCTTCTCTCTACATCCAATTCTAATGATACCATGGAATTTGTTTGCATGAAAAAAACTGCTGACATTTGAAAAGCGTCAGCAATTATGATAATGTATTTAGATGGGTTCATCTCTTTAACAAAACAAAACAGAACAACAAAATATTGTGCAATTATTACAAAAACCCGCTTCGGCGACACCTTGGTTTAAGGCACTACTCTCACAATAGACTAGACCGCTGATGACGGGGAGATTGAGGTTCGAATCTCAATCGGGTGTACTGAAGGTAGTTTTAAAAAAATGCAACTCTTTCTCTTCCCATGAATGTGGGTACACTTCCTCTAAATATATCCTTCTTAGTTCCTAAAACAATTAGCTTAAGTAGTACATAGACGTATTAACCGAATGGGTAGTAAGACGCGGTGCTAAAAAATATATGTATCATAAAGAAAATGTTGGTGTAAGGGACACAGACAAAGGCGTAAATCTCGTATTGCATCAATTTCCTGTCTCAGGATGGTCTGGATTAGAATTCCGATCAAATGTACCGTGAGGGCCCCCCACACTCCCAATTAATTTCCCACTCTCCCTGTACGTAAATTTGGCTACATTTCATCAACACTTTATATTACTCAACCTTAATTCATGAGTGTTATGCATAAAGCCCGGGCTGATGGTAAGATATGATGTACGTTTTGTATAAATTAATATAGCTCAATGTTTTTTAATTGTATTTTATTACTATTTAACTAATACTCTTTAGTTACAATTATTTTACTATCCATCCACATTTAATCACACTAATTAAGTGAATGTCAGGCTCATCTATTGGGAGATAAAGGTTTGAATCCTGAAATGAATCCTAAAATAGTTTCTCAAACATTTTTTAATCAAATACAGATACACCCTCTTTTAAATTTGAACTTTTTCTTCTGTAGCCCATTAGCTTATTTTTTAATTACCGTGGACTGCTACCTGCCCAGTTTATACGCGTATGTACTAATTACGCTAATGAGTTAAGGATGAGGATGGATGAATTTAGAGGACGTGTACCCGCATTTACGTGGAGAAAGATAGGAAAACCACTCTCAATACACCGGACCGGGATTATAAGTCAGATCTCCCTGCCATCAACAGTCTAGTGTAACACGAGAGTGACACCTTAGACCATGCGGCTACCAAAGCAGGTTGGTCGATTGTTGAAAGAGTATTTTTACCATCCTTCACCCACATCTGTGGGTGTAATGTCTATATTATGTCAAGCTAGTTTATTCTGGACTGTCCAGCATTTAGATGGGGGTTTGAATCCCAGTTGGGTGTACTGAGGGTGGAAGAATCCCTTAAACTGTTTCCCACTCTTTCTTCTAGTAGATTCAGGCACATTTCCTCAAAACTATTCCACTATCATCAATTCCCCAAATAGCGTAATTAATATATTTGAGTGTAACCCGAACGTGTTCTTAGACGCAGTGAAAAACAAATCCCTTCTACCATCATGTTCAGTACGTTTGAAATAATAATATATCACAAACGTGTCAAAAAATAGATAGACATATAAAACAATAGAAGGTGCATTTCGTAAATATTTTGAGCGCAATACGATAAACCACGTGTCTTCACATTATCTTCTTTAGATTATTCAAGGGTATACAGAGCTGTATGTGTGTGTGTGTGTGTTTTTTTTTATAGCATCGATCACGTTAATGTGTTGAAGATTAGGAAGTTTGAATTTAGAGTATGTGTACCAATATTTGTGTGAAATATGAGTGGAAAACCATTTAGTAGGTACCACCCTCAGTACACCCATCAGGGAATTGAACCCCATAGCTCCCCATCATTAGCAGTTTAATCTATTGCGAGTATGTTGAGGTCAAAGCGGGTAAAGAGCTATGTCTATTTTATAAAATGGAGACCAAATCTCAGTGTTTTTTTCTGCGGATAAATTATTTCCAAAAAGGTTACGGGTATTTATTTTTGTGCACCACCTCTTACTAACGGTACAAGTAAACATAATATTATCACAAAGGGGGTAAGCATCATGAAGGTATAACTCAAAGGTAAGTGTACCCGAATTGTGTGAAGAAAGGTAGTAGAACATTGTTTAGGACAGGGGTATTCAACATTTTTAAGTCCAAGGGCCAAAGTTTCTGTCTCTTGTTGGTTCGCGGGCCACAACACTGCCACCAACAATATTAGGATTAAATCCATATTAAAATATGTGTATAGGTTCAATCTTACACACTTATACTCACACTAGGGATTAAGGTTTCTCGTGAAAAAGGTTCTCTGTGGTTTCGTAGCAGGAGATAGCGCGATTTGTCTTTTCTACTAGAGTTGTGTTGTCACTTGACGGTTCAAAGTACATTTGTATAAAAATTTATGAAGTTACTTTTCTTTATTTAAAAAGCAAAAATAGTTTATAAATTACGTAAATGAAATACAAATGTATTTTATTAGTTGATTATATAAAAAAATATTTGTATTCGTCGTTTTTTCTTTTGAAATAATTTTCATTTTGTTCATGAGCCAGTGGGTCGCACAAAATGTTATCGGGGTCCGCGGGTTTAGGACCTCTAATTTAGGACAAACTATTCTCAAGTAGACCCTGCTGGCAGTGCCGGCGCAAGAATCTTGGTTGATACTTAATATTTGCACGTGGGTTGAATTCTTTATAATATAAATAAACAACACCCAGAAAAATTATAGTAACAGGGTGCCAAAATACCTAAAAAATTAAAAAAAAAAGTTTTGGTTATTTTCCTTCCCTCTTAATATATGTGTACAGAAATAGGAATATTTCTACATTTCTTCTTAATATTTCCCGAAACTTTGAATTAAATATCCAAGTGATTCGCCGGCAAAGCAGCACAGTTTTTCATAAAACTATAAAAGTGATTATGTTGTCAATCAATATTTGAAATATATATATATATATTCTCTTGATATTAGATAAAATTATAAGATGTTATTTATTTATTAATAATTATTAGATTATTTAGTTTAAATAATAATTTTTAAGCAATAAAATAGTTACGTTTTCTTGGAATGCTACCCTAAGGACGCTCGCGACCACCAAGGTTCGTCTAATGACCCTGCCTGCCGGAATTAAAAATATTTATCTCTACGCCAATCCAGCCTGTTGCAAGAGAATACGTCTTAGATCCGTGTTTGCCAAACTTACGCCAGTCGCTTACGCCTTTCAAGGACATAGCTTAACCAACGTGCTTCTTAAGATTCTTCATTAAAAAGAGGAACCATATACCTGCAATCTTGTGAAGTATAAAATGTAATAAAGCTCAAGCTATAAGCTAAACAAATACGCGACAAAGGGAAATAAAGGCGCATATAAGTATGTGATAGCACGATAGTACGAACAAAATCTCTGTTAATCTGTTTATTATACTTACTATTTTTGTATTATTCATAAAACTCAGGGGTGCGTCGTGTGTCCCCCCTCCCCTAAGATCCACCACGTACCCCTGTGGGTACCCTTGCCAGAGCTTGGGGAACATTGTCTTAGATCAAGAGGTATTTAAACCGTGTTTTGTTCGCGTACACCCAGATTTTATTTATCTTCAACTTTGTGCCCCCAAAACCCGCTTCTGGTGGCCGCACGGTCTACGGCGTCACTCCCGCAATAGAATAGACTGCCGATGACGGGGAGATAGGGGTTAGAATCTCAATCGGGTGTGCTGAGGGTGGTTTTTACTAAATGGTTTTCCACTCTTTCTCCAGGCAAATTCTATTTATACCTCCTTTAATATCAGCTTACTTAGCCTACATTAGCGTAATTATTTAGTATGCGTATAGTATAAAGCGGTGATGAAAAACAAACTAGAATTCTTGTTAGAAAAATAAGACACGTCTGAAAGAGATTAAATAAAGAAACTTGTCAACTTTATCCCTTCTCATCCAAACCATGATTTGTTTCAGATAACAAAAATCTCTACCTCCAACGATATATTTGCGGCTATATCTGATAATCAATTCTGAACACGAATAAAACAAAGAAAAGAGTTGTCAAAGCATGAAATAACGTTTCAGAATTTGAAACCCTCAGAGGTTTAGGTTCACATATAAAGTCGACATTCTCTGGTCCAACCTAAATCGTTTGTTATTCATATAACGGGAGATTGGTTGAGCCCCGAGACTAGACTATATATACGGTGGCCCTTCAAAAATAAATGTCAGACAACCCTTTAATAGGAACAAATTAAACTGATTACGTGTACTCCCATTGCTATATTATTTATTGTATACTCTAAATAATATAGTTGCTCGATGCGTCCAATTTTATTATTATTATTATTATTATTAGTTTTTTACTCACTTCAGTAGCCAATGTGTCACTCTCGTGTTAAGACTGGCCTGACAAAGACGGGAGATCCGGATTCGATCCCTTGTCGGATCTGTAAAGGCTGGTTTTCCCTAAATGTTTTCCCACTCTCCTTCCACGCAAAAGCGGTAGATTACCTCTAAAATACTTCTTTACTCATCAGTGGCGTCTCGTGACCAAAATTCTTAGGTAAGCTTGAAAGAGGTGCCCCCAAGCTTAAAAGGGGAGGTCCCAGATTACAAAAAAAAATTATGCTTCAAGAAGCTATTTGGAGGTTTTCTTATGATAGTGGTGGCTTTGGGCGTCTTTCTGTCCTGAGATTTACATTATTGTGTTATTACTTATTATATACATATACTTATAAACTTTCGTTTGTTAGCTTCCACCTGCTACAATAAACTCCACAAAAATCTAAAGCCCGGTACACAAGACACAACTTCTTGTACAAAAAGTTGTACACGAAATTGTACAATATCTTGGTCACATGGATTGTATACAAATTTTAGCCAGTGACTGTTCACAGGGCATTTGTGATTGCATACAATATTTAAAAATAAAAAGGCGTTTTTGCTCTTTTTATGAAAAAATAATGATTGAATGATTTGGAAAATATTGGTATTTAATGTAAATAACTTCTTAATCATTCCTAAATATTATGAATTTTTTTTTTCAATTTCTTAATATTTTTTAAAACAGTTGGGGGTTTAACCTCCTTCAATTATAATTAATTGTTTGTGTTCAAGCATTTGGCTGTTTTTCTTACATTCACTCTTTTAAGTAACTGTCCAGCAGATGAAGTTTTCATGTTTACAGCTTAAAAGTTGTAAAAGAAAAATGGCTGATATAGGACGCGTTCTATTTCTTGAAATTGAATACATTAAATTGTGCAAAGCAGTTCTTGTACAAGTTTTGGTGTTCACACGACGCCATATTCAGGCTAAAACTTCTTGTACAACTTTATGTACAGGAAGTTGTGTCGTGTGTACCGGGCTTAAAGATTTGTAGGCATGGGGTCAGTACCTTGACAATATTAATTTCCCCTTTTATGCCATACCATCCCTTTATGTTTTTTGAAGGGTTGGAGAGGGGTAGTGACTTCGGTTCTAGTCGTCACCTTTCGGGCAAGAGAAGTCTTAGCTTAACTGTTTGCATTTTTACCTGAAATCCACAGCTCTTCCCCTTCTACCCCTTCGAAATCTATGACGTCACAAATAATAAATAGGCCTACACTAGCTAAAGCAATGGGATGAAAGTCGTACAAATACCGACTTTCAACCACCATTAAATGGATTAGTACATGTCTTGCATGCATATTACGGTCACTGCCATGTATGGGGGTTTTTTTTTTCAGAGCCACTGATGCTTGAATTACATTTAAATGAATACCAGGAGAATATTTTTTGCAAAGATTAAATAAAATAATTACATATCTTCAATCAAAGGCAAGTAGTGCTTACCTTGCTTACCCTGACGGGACACCATTGTCCCCAATCATAGAGTAATTATATTGAGTACAACCTAAACAGGTAGTAAGACGTGTTGATAACATTTTTCTTATCGCGTCTCATGTCAGGCGTATACACATTCTAACTACACAAATGGTAAAATTAAGATTAAGTTATAGTTTAGAATGAATATAAACGCGTTTGCATGTGTAGTGGGAGTGGTGAAACATTAAGGAAAAATATACTAACAATATACCTGGCGAGGATTAAAATTCTGACTTTCGACAAACCAGGCTAGATGAGGATAACGCTTGGGCAACGAGCCCAGCATAGTGGCTGAGGCATCAAATAGCTTAATTCTTCATTTTAATGGTTAAGGTGGGAGTGTAGGGGACGCGAGAAAAGGTGTTTGTTTCTACAGTATTTATAGCAAAAAAGTATCTTGGCAAAAATATATAAAAAAATATTGCTCAAGTAGAAACAGAGCGTTTCGTATTATTCAGATGGTGGCCTCAAACATTCTTGAATATCTGTTAAGGACATAGCGGCATTAGATGAGAATTTTTTTTAAATGAAGAGAAAAAGTTTTTTTTAATCTCAAGACACCCTTGACAAATATTCAAGAAATTTTGAGGTCACCATGTGAAGAAAATTAAATTCTATGTTTAGATTGAAGGAATATTTAATTTATTTTGGCCAAAAAATTGCTTTGCCATAAAAACTGCAAACACACTGGCATTCCATACCATCGTAGACAGGTGCAGAACAAATAAAAAGTTGTCATCTTTTTTTGGCAATCATTAGATATCTGTTTGTTTCCTTAAATAGTATGAGCATCAAAAGGGTGGTTAACGTCTTAATCCAAGTGGTAGAGATAAGAGAGGTAGCCTAAATTAAATGCACCTGAATTATCATGGCAAGAGGATTTGAAGACGTCAGTGAAAATAAACTGTGTAAAACGACCCTAAATGCTCCCGGGGTTCGAGATAATATACAATATTCTAGTGAGAATTGAACCCGCGCTGACAAGATAATTTAGTCTTGTGTTCCGGCGAGGGTTAGATCAAGGCTCGAATCTCGGCAAAGTGTACTGAGGGTGCTTATTTATAAAGTGTTTCCTACTCTCCCTACACGCAAATACAAGTATATTTTCTCTAAAGTTGTAGCTTTCTCTTACCTACCATATCAGCGTAATTAATATAAATGCAACATGCTTCAGTGGCTTAATCATCTAAGGTGACACTCTCGAGTTAGACTTGCCTACTGATGACGGGGAGACAGGGGTTTGAATACCGGTCGGGTCTACTGAGGGTGGTTTTCCCCAGATGCTTTCCCACTTTCCTTCCCCACAAATGCAAGAAGATTATCTCTAAAATGCTTCCTTCCTCATCCCTACCCGATTGTAGTAATTCTCATTTAAGATTACAACCTGAACAGGTAATAAATAAGACACGGTGATAAAAAAACATGCGTAAAGCCCCTTTCGTATTAGTGAGGCGCAGTTGAAAAAAACAAGGTTGTGAAAATAGTCCCTATCTTTATAAAAGTTCCAAATACAGAACACCGAGAATTTCTCATTAATAAATGACTTGACTTTGGCATGACATTTTGAACGATTTGATAATTTTCTTCCCATGTCGTTTGAACTATATTTGTTGGTACCAACATCTCCACTGAAACTACTCGTTTGACAAGAATAGTGAGTTTAAATGTTGGTAATAAACGTTTGGAATTGCTGTGATGAACGTTTTAGTGACATGTACTTGATAGAACTTTATAGACACTATGAACACAGTCCTTGAGTACCTTTATGCTTAAAGGTGCTATATACGTTTCTAATCAACAACACCAATTTCTACAAATTCAATTCAATCTAAAACTATTTACACCAGCTTTATTTACAGTGAAATCGTGGTGATAACACGCCGAGTATCTGAAAGTCATAAATATTAAATATTAAAGAAACTACTTTCATATATTAATATGTCACGTCATTATATTATCTACAACTATTATTGTTGACAAATCTTATTAATAATGTTAAACCAAAATATTTTAGGTTTGGGAATATAATAAATACAGAGAGTAAATTTTGAGGCAGTAAGAGTGAATGTCAGAAGCATAGAACAATTAGTTTGTTGAGTGACCCAGGCAAAATTGTTTAGAGAATATTAATTGAGAGGGTGCGTGAAAAAACTGCAAACAACATTTGGGGTGTGCAATGTGGTTTCATGCCAGGTTGAGTTTGCATGGACCAGATGTTTGCATTGCATCAAGTGATTAATAAATTTATGGCAGAAAGAAAGTTTATTGTGCATTTGTTGATCTGGATAAAGCGTACGATCGTGTGAATAGGATGGAATATGTTATGGAATGTTCTGAGAGAGTATGGTGTGTCTGCATGGTTAGTAAATGTAATTATGGCGGTGTGTGATGGAAATAAAGCGTGTGTTAGGGTGGATAGAGCTTTGAGCGAATGGTTTGACATTGAACAGGGTTTTAGACAAGGTTGTTATGTCTTCATGGTTGTTTAATGTTTTCATGAATAAGTGTACGAGGGAAGCTTGTGAAGACCTGGTTGGTGTAGAAATGAACAATGTTAAACTGAGAGTGCTACTATATGCAGATGATTCCGTATTAATGGCTGAGAATGAAAGTGACTTGCTGATTGCATTAGATTAATAGAATGTGGTAACAGGCAGAATGGAGCTTCGTATAAATGTCTCCGAAACCAATGTATTAGTTTTTGATAAGGATGAATCAGGAAGTGATTGTCATCTTAGTATAAATGGAAAACTGTTAGAACGAGGGGATGTGTTTATGTATCTGGGAAAAATGTTTAGTAGAAGTGGAAAGATAGATGGTGAAATCGACATAGGAGTGAATGCATCTTGGACAATAGTTGGATGCATGTGGGCTATTGCAAAGAATGAAGTAGTATCGAAAGAGGCAAAAATTGCAGTATGTAAAAGTGTGTTAATGCCAACATCATTTTATGGATGTGAAGCGTGGATTTGTCAGAAGAAACACAAGAGCAAGGTGAATGCGGTTAGAATGAGATTTCTAAGAAATGTATGTGGGAAAACACGTATGGACAAAGTCAGCAGTGTATGGGTGCGAAAGGAGTGCTGTTTGGAAGAGCCGTACAGTAGGTCAATGTGAAAAAAACGTCTGGCCATGTTGATAGGATTAGTATAGATCCAGTGACTGATGTATAAGGGTAAAAAAGTTTTATATTAAATTTTTGAACCATTCAACCACTATACATTATAGTTTACATATTTTTATGTTTGAAATAGCGTACATAATTACTTACACCAGTCGATTATGAGGGATATCAGCCTTATACTTTCCCCCTGGATAGCGAGAGAGACGGGCGGCTCGTGGTCCATGATCTCCCATTGTGGACCCCCGCAGAAGACTCAGAACTTACTGATATGGGATACGCAGTGAGGAGTGTCACACGCTTGAGTCCGCGCTGCCGGCCAGGATTAGCCGGAAAAGCCGTTCCCTCTGTTCCTCGTGACTCTGGTTGGACGCCAGCAGTTACAAGGACTTTCAAAAGAGTCATTTTCGAGTCTTTCCGCAGAAAGAACCTGGCACAGCAGTGCCACCGTTGACAGGGGTTTGGACACTCCTTGGTATCCTGGCTGGTATCCTGGCTCAGGAAGGATAAGTGCGTCAAATGTGGCGGCGCACACACGTCAGCGGCCTGCGAGCGCCCACGCTCGGAACCCACCAGATGCGCGAATTGCGTGGGCCCTCACTTCAAAACACCAGCATCTGCGAGGTGCGCAAACGGGTTGTCGACTCGCGCAAGCACTCGACGCCCGTCGGCGCACCGCCGCAGTCCAGACCTACGTATCGCCCGGCGCTCCCTCTTGTCAATGCATGGGACTTTTCCCGTCTTCCCAGAGGAAGGACCGAGAGTCCAACCAGCGGCGTGGAAGCCTGTCACTCTCCCCCAAGGTTCTGTCCGCCGTCCCCCACCACCCCATCCTTCAGCAGGGACCGCTGATCTCAAGTCCCTGAACCACACTCTGCACCCCCTCCGTATCTGTGAGAAATTCCCCTACCTCAGGGAGTGTTTGACACGCTTCGTGGCAGCCCCGGACTGGGGGGGCAAGATTCAAATCCTATCCGAAGTTTGTAAGACGTTATTTGATTGATGAGATCAAACTCCTTCTCTGGAATTGTAAATCGCTAGTTCCCAGGATTCCCAAACTTATACAGATGATGACCGACATGGATGTGGACGTGACGTTTCTAATGGAGACGTGGTTCAAAGCAGACACCGTCTTCCGGGTGGATCGAGGTGGTCACCGGATGGGGGATGGCGTGGCCCTGTTGATACGGTCCTGCTTCCAGCACCACCATACGGCTCTTTCGGGGCTCGTGTCCCTGGAGGCGGTCACTGTGAGGTTGCTGGGTGCCACGTACTCCGTCACTCTCGCTTGCGTCTACGGTCCGCTTGCGGTGGTCTTGCCGGAGGCTGATTTGGGCGTATTGCGTGCTCTCGACGGTAGCGTTGTGCTAGCGGGCGATTTTAACGCCAGGCACGTCTCTTGGGGGTGCGTGGCGTCTTAGGCGCGTGGTACGGTTCTGAGGAGGTTCGTCGACAGGACCTGCCTTTTGTATCCACCGTCCTCATCTCCCCACCTACTTACCCGACCACCCTCGACACCATCCTAGCTACCTGGACCTGATCCTGACCACGATAAGACCGTTTCTGACACCTCTGGTCACCCATCTCTCCCACTCTTCCGATCACAATCCTGTGACTGGCGTTATGCGATTTCTTCCCCTCCAGACAGATGCACCGCCACTGTTCAACTACCGACGCACGGATTGGATTTTTTTTTGCACCGCGTCTTACTACCCGTTCGGGTTATACGCTTAAGTACTAATTACGCTAAGGGTTAGGAATTGGAAAAGTTGAATAAAGGGGAGGTGAACCCGCATTTGCGTGGAGGGAGAGTGGAAAACCATTTAGGAAACACTACCCCCAGTTCACCCGACCGAGATTCAAACCTTGATATCCCCGTCCTCGGCAGTTGAGCTCAGTACGACTAGCGCGTTAGTTAACTACGCCACGGAGGCGGGTCAGATTCCCCTAGATTCCAGGCTAGATTGAACCGTATTGTGGCCCCAGCCGTCCTTATACCTGACGTCGGGGTGTTGGATCGTCAGGTTCAATTCTTCACCGCCTCCTTCATGTCGGCGGTGGAGAATCAATTCCAATCCGTCGTCCCACCTTGCTTGGGCCCCCCGCGCCCCCAACCTAATCGACGACATGCGTCTCCGTGATAGAGTGCGTGTTCTGTGGCAGAGAGGTCGTCTTCCCCGTGTCCGGGAGATAAACGTCACACTCCGCTCTCAATGTCGGCGCAAGCTCAGACAGTGGCAGAGAGAGGCCAAGACACACCGTCTTGCCGCTCTCGAAACAAAAGATCTCTCTCTGTGGCGTCATCTGAAGGGAATACGTCACAAGAGGGTTCTGATCCCCGAGCTCCGCGTGGCTGGCGGATTGGCGTCCACCGCCACAGACCGGTCAGAGGCTCTGGCGGTGGGATTCCAGGCTAGCTTCGCGGGGTGACTGGGATCAACGGAGAGAGAGCAAGCGGATCCTCCCGGACACTTCCTTCCCCCGGTAGTAGGTCAACCCCCGCACCCCGAACTGCGGCAGGTAACCCCCTCCGAGCTGACCAGGACTGTGGCGAGGCTTCGCGCCGCGTCCGCTCCGGGTTTGGACCGGATATCCCCCCTCCTTCTGGCTCACATACCTCGTAAAACCTTCGTCCTTCTACTCCACATCCTGAACGCAATGTATATATTGTTGTATTTTCCCGCACAGTGGCGGGTGGTGACTGTCATTCCCATCCACAAGCCCTGGAAACTCGCCCGGATATCCCTCGTCCTATCTCTCTTCTCTCCCACGTCGGCAAAGTGGCCGAGAGATTGATCTTGGACAGACTGGAGGCCTGAATGGAGGTGTACCCCCTCCTGCCGGATAACCAGTTTGGTTTCCGGAAGGGACTGTTGATTACCCACGCCGTTGCCAAGGTGGTTGACTTGGTGACGGAAGCGTTCAACGAGCGACGCCATTCTGGTTTCGTGATGTTGGACGTGAAGGGGGCGTTCGATAGTGCGAGCCATCGAGGACTGCTCACGGGACTTGCAGAGGCCAGAGCTCCCCCCTCACCCCTCTGCTCCATCTCCTTCTGTCTTTCCTCCAGGATCGCTCCTTCAGAGTGGTCGTATCCCTCCTACTGTATGCCGCCCCTGCCTGGGCTTTCCTCCCCCGTTACCGCTACTCCCCGCTCCGAGCTTTGTATTACCAATTTTTAAGGTTGATGCTCGGATTCCCTCCCAGAACCCGAACCTGAGTTCTGCTAGACTTGTCTGGCCTCAAACACCTGGATGTGATCATCCGCAGGTTGGCAGTGAGTTTCTTTTCACGATCACTGGCTAGTCCTAATACTATCGTACGGGGCATAGGCGATTACGACGCCCCAGATCTTGTTCACAGACGCATCAGAGACGGCGTAGTGGGCACCCCTGATGGACACGGATGACCCGGGAGGTAGTCTGTGGCGACGAGGAGCGAACGCTCCTGAGCAAGCCCGAGGCCGACTTCACCGGGACTCGGCTCCGGCGTCCCACGAGATCTCCCGGCTGGCGCTCAGTCAGGCAGTCAACTTTCGTGCGTGTGTGTGTTTTGTGTCATGAGTTTGTCACCAACCCCACCAAACAGCCGGTGCGGGTTGGTCAATTCTTTCATGTACGGTCTTCTTTCTTTCCTTTCAAATGCTACTGTAATACATGTAAAATCAGAACAATATAACAAAGACAATCATACATAATATGTATAATACAATACAGACAGATACACTAACCATGCCACTAAAGTGGCTTAGTCGGTTTTAACACCCGCCTCACTCAGAAGCAAGAGATGAGGCGAGGTTCAATGTATTCGCATTTAAGTATATGTAATATGTGAATCTCTATGTAGTGTTTGTGAGTGTGCGTCCTCTCAATAAAGATCATAAATGTGTCCTATCCGGTCCTCGAACTGGGGGCCGGTGAATCCCTATCTAGTTCCTCGTTATTGTAAACTGTGTCTTCCTTATGTTTCCCGTTCCCTTCTATACCCTGTACAGTCAGATCCTCCAACTTCAGTACCAACCCAAGCAATAGTACCCCATAAACATGTTTTAGTCTGCCCACAAGGGGTGAGCAGCAATTTCAATTTCAAATTCAAACCCAAAATTTTTATTTGCACCCCTCTTACGACATGTCTACGCTAGATGGGCTAATATGCCCACTGGCAAAACTTTTATTTTCATTTCCCACCAGGGCTACGTGTGGTAATGTTCACATAGCCCTGGTGGAGTACAATTCTTCTCCCAGACCGACCCCGGAGACTCCGTTGATCGGACCACCTCATTAGATTTGCACCGGCTGGTCGTCGAACCGGGGTCAGGTTGTTCAATGTTCGGTCGTTTTGTGTTGCATCTATGTGTCCTCCTGATGTCTCCCAAATCCCGTTTATGTTATTTATAATGATCTCGTCACCCCATACTACACAATTCACATTTTCAAGTCTGCCCACAAGGAGTGGGCAGTACTATCAATTTCAATTGCACTAATAATTTTTATTCATATGCACCTTCAGCTTCACTACACCAGATGGGCAGAAATCACCCACTGGGGAAAGTTTATTTTCTTTTCACGCCAGGGTTACGTATGGAAATATCATTGTAGCCCTGGTAGTGTACTATTATTTATTCCAACCGATATCGGCGGCTCGCTCGACCGGGGTCATGTGAACTTTATTTTTCTCTTGTTTTATCCAGATTAGTTCTTTCTTTCTACAGTTTCCTTCTATTTCCTTCATTCATATTTGTACCATGTATATTGTTAAGGTCTCAGTCGACCCAGTAAGTGTGACGGGTGGGTTTTGTAATATTTTCCCCGCCCATATCCTAATGAAGGCAAGTAATCATCCCGTCTGGGAGGCATAATATCTCGTTTAGATTTTTAAGTATATGTTCTATGCATCGTTAGTCTTCGAGAGCCCTTCGGGGCTGGTGTCTACTGTCATTCTATGTGCTACCTGTTTCATGTACCACAGTTTGATGTTCAAACAAAATAAAACCATACAAATAAACAAATATTAACATAATATATTTTAACTAAACAATTTCACTAATGATTAAAATAAATATAATTTAATTTTATGTAGATCGTAGAGGAAGCTTTTTTGATAGGAACTGCTAATATCATGTAGGGTAGTAGATAGGAAGGGGCGTAACTTAATACAAACTATTAATTGATAGGCCTTTCATAATTTATATTCAATATTCATTACTATGTATTCATTATAGAATAAATGCTAAGCCAATTATAAATAAGTAATTGGATTTAATTTTTATTGTTTGATTGGTTCATTAAGTATTATTGTTTCATGAAGTTAAATATATTTAACATGTTTAGGTTTAAGAGGATTATGAGTTTAAATTGTATCACATGGGCTATTCTACAATGGTTTATTTTGCTTTCCAAATATTGTTTATAAACTGTCTCGGAGCCGTAGTATAGTAATTAATAAAACTTGAATAAGTTTCATAAAATGTTTTTAACACTGCGTCTTACTACCCATTCAGTTATACGCATGTGTAATAATTACGCTAATGGGTTAGGAATGAGGAAGGTTGAATTTAGAGGAAGTGTCCCCAAATTGGCGTGGAGATAAAGAGAGAGAGAAAGAGAGTGTGTGAACCATTTAGGAAAAAAAACACTCTCAGTACATCCAACTGGGATCTACCATGATCTCCCCGTCATCGGCAGTACAGTCTATGGTGAGAGAAACGCCTTAGACAATGCAGTCACCGAGGCGTAAAATCTTATACCTTGAAAAATTTGGCGATTTTTTTTTATTGAGTCCTTATAATATAGCTGCACCTGCTTTATTAAATTTATTTAAAAAGTTCTTGTGTTGGTTTTCATTTAAATTCCAATAATTAATTTGAAAATATAAACTAATATTTTTGATTGATATTATTTCACTAAACCTTTGACTGATTTTGGTCAGTTCATTTTATAATACAATAATATGAGTTCATTAATTGATAATTAAATTGGTTTTATTTAGTTATTAATCTAAAATAAAAGTGGAATTTTTTTGTTTTGCTTATACACTGGCAAATTTGTGTTTTGAGTTGTACATTTATAAAGACAGCCAAATAAATTTTAATGTGGCTAGCTAAACTCAAAGTTTTACTTTCAAATTCATAATTTAATAAGTTATTCATTTTATAAAACACAAGCTACCTAAGTATAGCAACTTGTACCTTGAAATAATCTTAAAACTTAAATTAAACGTAAAAAACAGTTCTATGGATGGAATATTAAATATATTTTCAAGTAAGTCTTATTCATATCTCTAAGTCATGGTGAGACGTGTCTGAAAGATATCTTAGCAGAATAATAATACCTATTTTAAAACGGTAAAACAAGTTTTAGACGTTTCTGGGTTCAAAAAGTTGCCTCAGTAATCCTATCTTCTCTGTTACTTTTATGTTTGCTGTAATTACGTTTGTATCAAGTTTTTCACATTATTTAGTTTACGAAGTCCTAAGCTCTCTCAACCATATCCCTTAACCTTTTAGAATTTGGTTGTCTATTATTTGTCTGTTATATTTGGTTAGTTTCCTTTCCGATGTATATTAAAGGGAATATGGCTGAACAGGGAGTCGAATCCTTGATCAACGCACCACTAGGGATATGATATCGAAAGCAGAGTATCTATACCGTACTCATTTAAAGTATCGGAATAAAAATATCGATACCGTATTGTATCAAAAGAAAATATCGATAACAGTAAGTATCGGTATCGAAATTTTAACCCGGAAAAAATGTTTTTTTATCAAGTAATAATCTCAACTTTTGGATGATAATAGTTGTATATTTATATTTATTTAAACACTGATAATTATAATGATTTAACCATATTAGATTATATTTAGGTCTATCGCGTCTATATTATGTGTTGGAACTTGGAAAGTATGATAGTATTGTATGATGGCTATTATAAAAGGTTTTACCAGACCAGATTTCAAATGTCCATGAAAATGTAGCTGATGTAAAGTTATTTAATAGCTAAATATAATTAGTAATACATTTTTAAAACTATTTTTTACCCTTCTTTAACCATATTAACATTTAATCCAATCATGAGTGAAGATAACGAAAAAGTTGTTTCTTTCGATACCGATCCGATACCGGAGTGTGAGTACTAATATCGCTAAAAGTATCGTAAAAAAAGTATCGAGTAAGAAAAATACTAGTATCGAAAGGAAAATATCGATATTATTAAGTATCGATAATTTTTTCGCATCCCTACGCACCACTTATATACGATCTGAGCTATCTGGGCTAAAGCACTATCTCGTTAAACCAAAGGTTCGGGTTTTGAATCCTTGCCCAAGTATATTTCTTAGATACAACATTTTTAACATATTGAAACCATTACGCTTTCTTAATAATTAATTGCATTATAGCTATAATTTGTCACACAACGTTATATTGTGCTTATATTCTTCTTTTTAATAATCAATTATTCACTGCATTTTATCTTTATTTGAATTAAATTAATAATATTGATTCTCGTCACATATCACTACCCTATCGGGACATTAATTACGTCACTTTAGCAGAAACGAGGAACATACAATTGAGAGGAAATGTAATCACATTTTCTTGTAATAATATTATGAATATATTTATGGATAACATTCTCAGTACACCCAGCTGATATTCAAATTCCGATCTCTCTATTATAGCCTAACCAAACTAAATGAGATTGGGATTTATATACCACTTGGGTGAGTAACTTCAGCCTAATTTAAAAAATGAAGTAGAGTGTTCGAAAACATGATGCTTAAGAAGAAATTTTATCAAAAAAGGGATAAAGATACTGGAAAGTGAAGGAGCTCACATAGTTATGAGATACATACCCTGTATTCATAACAATACACTGTCGGGATAGAAAAATCTCATAGATTATGGTGGCCATGACATGCAGCATGAATCGAAATATCTAGAACCGTGTTCAGGGTGTTGACTGGAATACCAAATGGGAGGAGAGGGATAAATGGAAAGACCTAGATGGAGATGGGAGGATAATATTGAATTTTGTATTCATTGTTTATTTTAGGTATTTAACGTGAACTCTCTGAATCTACGGAGTAATCAACACACGATAATGTCTATGAGAGATAGCGAAAGGGGTTACCAATCTTGTTGGCAAAGGTATTTTCACATACATTCCAGGATTCTTTTACATGCCACAATTGACTTAGGACTGACAGCTTTACTTCCTATCTGAAGGAAATTGTGCTACGTATTTTTATCGCTCAAGAAAAATCCATCAGCCCCGACTGGGTCTGAACCCACAAGCATTGGGTCCTGAGGCAAGCACTTTACCCCAAGTCCACCGATGCCGACGATAACATTAAAATGGAACTGAACGGAACTTTTAAATAATATTTGTGACATGTATTTTTAATCCTTTAATTTAGATAATACATATATAATATTTGCTATATTAATTGTTTTTAAATCAGCTAATTTAAATGATGTATTCTAAATGATATGTTACATTATCGAAACATACGCATTTTCTTTATATTTCCTTAGTGTACTATATATTGCTTAAATTATTATATTACAATATAGAAATATGTATATTTTTATAATGTAAGAGGTATAAAAGAGTAATATTTATTAATTTTAAATTTTAAAACATACAAAAACCTTCTAATTACTTTGTTCCTTCAGAACTTTTCTTTTGGTTATTTACAGTTTATATGTATATATAAACGGCATCTGAGAAAACTAATTTTATAATGAAGATTTGTGGAAAGCAGTTCAGAAAAAAATTAAAAGAAAATAATCTCTCTAGAAATACAGTAATTAGCAGAATCTTCCCCTTTTTCCAATTTTCTTTTGGTTGAGTGTGTAAATTACTAGAGTGTGATTGTTCTTAGTTAATTATATATTAATGTTGTTAGAGCTTACAAATTATACCCAAGTAAAAAAAGATGGCATGCAAATTTTTAGTGAATGTTTTAAATATTTTGATAATAAATGATACTTTTGTATCGAGTTGCTCAGCCATAGTCCTAAACCAGCGGATCAAGACCCTTTTGTTTTCACGGCACACTTTCAAATAAAAAGCACTTCTGGCATCATACTTGAAGTAGGGGATGTAGGAGACGCAAGAAAAGTGTTTTTGTAGTTTTTGTATACAAATTTTTTTTTGTCAAAATAAATCAAATATTGCTTCAGTACCAATTGGCCTAAAGAGTTTATTCTTCTTCACATGGTGACCTCAACAGTTCTTGAATATTTGTCAAAGATGTCCTAGAATTTAACGACAATTTTTCCTCAAAAGTATTTCCTCTAATGCTGTTATGCTCATGACATATATTTGACAAATTTTCATATCAAAATATGAAGATAATTAAACTATGTTTGTACTGACGCAATATTTTATTTATTTTGGCATAACAAAATGTTGCTATAAAAATGCAAAATCGCTAGCCTTTTTTCACGTTCACTAGATCCCCAACTCAAAGAGCAAACACCAGTAAAAAATATTAGTTAGTAAAATTAAATAAAGATATTAAAAAAGTACTACTAATGCTTATTAAGATATTAAAGAAACATAAAATTATAAACTATATTAATAATAACTAAAGCTATTATCATTAACTAATTAGCGACCGGCCTCTTTGTTTAGTTATCTCGTTCGTATGGTTGCCATGGTCTGGATAATTATAGCTTAAGTTAGGTATACTTATTTTTCTGCTACCACATAATCATCATCATCACATTATCTCATTGAGATAAGGTAACCGCACCTACACGGGGTTCTAACCTCAGAACATGATTACATATCCGTCACTTCCTGGAATAACTAGCCAACAAACTTTGATAGCATACGCTTAGAAAAACCCAACTAATTAATATTTTAATGCGAGACCAGAGCCTTTAATGTGAGGCTTGAACCTTTTTTAAAAGTGATTTTGCAATAAACTATGATATACAAACGATAAGGCGACTCTTATTTTATGTATGAATCCACCAAGTTTACCCACTGGTTTTCAATTTGATGTCCTATAGAGTTGTGAATGTTAATTTAGAGAGATAATATGTTTAAAGTTTAAACATTAATCAAAATTTGATGGCACACCTATTAAGGACTCGGGGCACACAGGCTGAGAACCATTGGGCTAGTTATTGTTTCGATGCTAGGGATGTTTGTTTACTCTAAGTATTAGTCTAGATTACATCTATAACTTTGTAATGTGCTGATTACATTTGATAAGTAATTATTTATGTGTGAACAGAATGAATTTATACATAGTTTCAGACAACATAAAATAACAGTAGTTTTATTGAAATTAGTATTCATCACACTTTAATATTTCCTAATCTTTTCAAATTAAGTCTCATAGAGTTTGAACCAAATTAATCCCTCATAGAGTATGGTTCTGAAATAAAATATGATTCAACAAGATTTATTTCCTATTTCTATGACGTTCTTGCAAGTGCACTCCATTCACACTGAAAGGTACTTGTCTTACCTTGACGAATCACACTATGGAACTACGCCAAAGGTTAATAACGTAAGGTAAGCTTGCTACCTTACAGGGTAGATGAAGGATACAATGTCAAACTGAAATATTGTAAAAATAAATTTCACTCTGAAAAAAAAAAATCATATTCAATTATTTTTCTTATTCCTGATGATAATCTTATTACTTATTATTTTAACAATTTAAATGTTTTAAAGATAGATTAAATTTGGAATATATATTTTAATGTAATCCATCCCTAAAATTTGGATCAATGAATTGTCTTGAACATTGTATTGAAAATAATGCCTATTTTAACCTTCCAAAAAACTTCATTTTGAATGATTTAACGGACGGTTTCAATCTCAACGTGTCATTTTCAATAGTTCTTGAAATATGTACACTTTTATTATTAATTGTTTGAAATAAATTAGCGCTACTTATAAGTAATTGGCAATTTAAAAACCACTCCATAGCGTCAACCTGCAAGCGAGCTATACCGACCAGCGACCGCCGCATGTTGGCGAAGTTAGTGCCAATATTTAGGGATAGAGAGCGCCATGTGGTGAATACAACGAACACTCTGGCCGTTATTTTCAGTTTTTTAGACCGGAGTCACTAATGCAATTAAATGTAATCAAATTATTTTAATTCGAAGATAATACCTATAATAATTGGTTTTACTAAGATAATACTTGGGTTCGTGTATATACTCTAATCTTAAAGACCAATATATCTGAATTCAACATTATATTTTAAATTTCTGTGCATTTAAATTTGAGGTGGGGGTGGTGAGGGCCGAACATAGTAGATGATTAGTAACTTCAAAACTAACACTTTAATTGAAAAGTAAATAAATATTCACTAGCTAAATAAAAGCTAACTAACTACATATACTCCATTCACGGTAGGAATTACTCTTTGAAAGGTCTTTTTTCCTACCAAAATCCTACTATATAATAGCTTTCTGGTTAAAAAAAAAATCATATTCAATTATTTTTCTTATTCCTGATGATAATCTTATTACTTATTATTTTAACAATTTAAATGTTTTAAAGATAGATTAAATTTGGAATATATATTTTAATGTAATCCATCCCTAAAATTTGGATCAATGAATTGTCTTGAACATTGTATTGAAAATAATGCCTATTTTAACCTTCCAAAAAACTTCATTTTGAATGATTTAACGGACGGTTTCAATCTCAACGTGTCATTTTCAATAGTTCTTGAAATATGTACACTTTTATTATTAATTGTTTGAAATAAATTAGCGCTACTTATAAGTAATTGGCAATTTAAAAACCACTCCATAGCGTCAACCTGCAAGCGAGCTATACCGACCAGCGACCGCCGCATGTTGGCGAAGTTAGTGCCAATATTTAGGGATAGAGAGCGCCATGTGGTGAATACAACGAACACTCTGGCCGTTATTTTCAGTTTTTTAGACCGGAGTCACTAATGCAATTAAATGTAATCAAATTATTTTAATTCGAAGATAATACCTATAATAATTGGTTTTACTAAGATAATACTTGGGTTCGTGTATATACTCTAATCTTAAAGACCAATATATCTGAATTCAACATTATATTTTAAATTTCTGTGCATTTAAATTTGAGGTGGGGGTGGTGAGGGCCGAACATAGTAGATGATTAGTAACTTCAAAACTAACACTTTAATTGAAAAGTAAATAAATATTCACTAGCTAAATAAAAGCTAACTAACTACATATACTCCATTCACGGTAGGAATTACTCTTTGAAAGGTCTTTTTTCCTACCAAAATCCTACTATATAATAGCTTTCTGGTAGGGGAAAAGGCCTTTCAGAAAACAATTCCTACAATGAACAGACTTTACTTCACTTTTTCCCATTTTGTCATTGATTGTATTGTTTTACCATTCAAGCGAGTTCCACCGGAAGTCAGGCAAACCTAAACAAGTTGTCCATCACTTTCCTCAGCATAGATCGTCTAATTGTTTTAGACCCACCTGTATATTTATATGTATTTTATGGTGAATCTTGTCTGAATATTTCGTCATATAATATTATTATATTATTTTTATTTTTAGCACCGCGTCTTACTACCCGTCTGGGTTAAAACATATGTACTAATTACGATAGTGTATTAGAGATGAGGGCTGGTTGAATTTAGAGGAAATGTGCCCGTAATTGCGTGGAGGAAGAGTGTAAAACCAATTAGGAAACACCACCCTCAGTATACCTAACCGATATTCGAATCCCGACCTTTCCATCATCGGCAGTTCAGTCTATTGCGAGAGTGAATCATTAGACTATTCGACTAGAAAAACGGGTGTCTTATAGTAGAATTCATGATTAGATTAGTTTACAATGTCCCATTAGCGTTTTAGATCTGCAAATATGGTTTTATATGGCATTGCTCTGTAGCAGAAATAATTTAAATAAGCTGTAAGTTATTGTACATTAACTCCTTGTTAAATATTAAAATCCAATCTTGCCAACGTTTAGTAAATATACTAAATGTTTAAGTGTATTGTTACTTAGCTATGAACTATAATGTATTAATTACACCAATCGAATGAGTCATCATTAGAAATGAAGTTATAGTTATAAACTACATTTCACAGTCACTAAACAGTTTCTGTTGTTTACAGAATGAGCTATAATGATCTAAAGCAGATTAAAAACTCCAACGAAGGATTACCTTCAACAATTATTACTATTTTTTGGAAAATTTATATTAAAAAAATTCTAAGTTGAGCTTTCTATTAAATCACATAAATTAATATTCATATGTTTCATCATACCAACAGTCAATTGAATTTGCAGCATAAATAAATAATCAACTTTGTAATGAAACAAAGAAGTGTCACATCAGTAATACAATTTCCTTGGTTACTATAATTGTACAAAAGTAACGGGCTCTTTTTTTTATTCCTCTACACTTTCCATACATTGTTCAGGTTGAATTGTCAATTAGTCTAAGTAATTTAATAATAGACTGAATTCCACAAGCTAATTGCATGACAGTGTGTTGGATTGGTATAAATGATTTACCAAATAATCGGACACACTCGGCTATACCCTGAGTTTGGTTATAATAACAGTAGAAAAAAACCAACATATTTCTTTGTGGCCAAAATTGATAACATTTTACTATATTATTTATGTTATTATATAGGTAGTGACAATATATATCAAAAGTAACAAGCCTTACTTGATGTATCAATATATTAAAATTGTTTTAGTAACTTCTTTTTTTTTCCTACAAAAATCATATTATATATAACCTGCTACAGTAAACAAATGGTCTAAGGCGTCACTCTCATGTTAGACTGGACTGCTGATGATGGGGAGATCGGGGTTCGAATCTTGGTGGGGTCTATTGAGGATATTATTCCTAAATGGTTTTCACTCTTCTCCCATGCAAATGTGGTTGGATTACATCTAAAATGTTTCCTTCCTCATCCCTAAACCATTAGAGTAATAATTACATAGCATTACATAGCATGAACAGGTAGTAAGACACAATGACTATATATATATATATATATATATATACTGTCATGTATTTATCGCGGATACGTGTTTTGCACAACTGCTAATTTTGGAATCTTTAGAACACATTATTTGGCTATGATATATTAAGTATACTATTTAAGCTAGTAGTCAAAGTTCCTGGCTATAGATCCAGACGTCCCAGGTTCAATCCCCAGTGCTTCCAGATATTTCTCTTTTGGAACGGGGTCAACTCAGCCTCGTGAAGACAATTGAGGATCTCTGAATAAAGAAGTAATAGCTCCAGACTAAAAAACTGAGATTAACGTACGGGGGTTTCACTGTGCTGACCACATGACACACTCTATCCACAAATATTGGCACAATCTTCGCCAAAATGCGACAAGCGCTCGGTCGATATATCTCGATTGCGGGCCGACGCCTTGGAGAAGGGAATTTTTATGATTGTAAAATATGTCCCAATAGCTGTCAAATCAACTATAGTGTAAGTCATCATTTGGAAGAGTTTATCTTCACTAACCCCACTTTCATGTCTCTTTACATGCTAAATACACACATTCAGAGATTTTTTTTAGGAATCTTGTCAATATCTCAGTTTTTTTTGATAGCTATTCTAGTCACTTGATATATATGATTTATTATAGTTATTTTAGCAATATAATTATTTTATGAAAACATTTCATAATTATGATACTTTTTAAATTATACACTTTTATCACTACAATGTTATTATTTTTAATACAATCAACACTCGTAGATTATAGTGGGCAGGACATGCAGCACAAACTGAAGATTCTAGAACCTTGTTCAGGGTATTTACTGGTAAACCCAATGGGAAGAGGCTATTTGGAAGACCTAGGTAAGAGGTAGGAGGATACTATTAGAATGTACCTGAAAGAGACAGAGTGTAATAAAGTGGACTGGGTAGAATTATCTCAGGATAGAGATAGGGTGTAATGATGGGGACTGGTTAGAGAGAACTAGATCAAGATAGGGATAGGGTGTAATGAGGTGGACTGGATAGAACTAGTTCAAGATAGGGATAGGGTGTAATGAGGTGGACTGGATAGAAGTGAATCAATTAATTCTAGAGTTCCTAATATAACAGAGTAAGTAAGTAACTAAGTAATCAGTAATCGCAAAAGGCGTCCCTCTGGTAATATATTGAATTGGTGGTGAAGGAAAGGTAGGGGTTTGAATCCCGACCGGGTGTATCGATATAGTTTTCCTAAATGGTTTTCCACCCTCACGTCAAACCTAGTGTAAGCATTTGGGTAAGGCTGACGGGCGCACAGATTAAAACAATTTGAATTTAATACGATTATTTTATAGAAATAATTTAATCTCCTATGTATTGCTTTTTTAAAATTAATTACATTATACAGTATTGTTTCAGCTAAACATATCTAGACAGAACTATTCATTTGGAAATATTTAATTTAAATTAGGGCTTAAAGTGAACCAGGTTGTTAAATATAGGTTTACTACAAAAATAAATCAGGATCAATATCCAAATAATGAATCAAAGTAACCTAAGTTTGATAACGAAACATAGTTTTTACTTTCTCACTATCTTACAGGTAGAAAAATTATTGTGATCTTCAAAAAAATTGAACTCGAGATTTTGATGAATTTAGACGTTTCATGACCGCCCGAATCCGAAAAAGTGGTATTTGAATTTCCGTCAGTCTGTTTGTCTGTATTTACCTCCGATTAGAGCCTAAACTATTTTACCGATAGGGCTAAAACTTGGTATCTAGGGTTTTCATAGGATTTCCCCGTGGGATTTTTGGGATTAGATATTTAAAACTAAAATTAAGGGTAATTTACTGAAGGGCAAAAAGAGAAAAAGTCAATTTTCTTAAAATCGACTATAGCGATTTTGATTAAATTTCATTTATAAACATTAATAAATATTAAAAATAAAATGGCTACTCTCAATATTTCGGCAAAATGAATATAAAGGCTCCGGTCAGACGCGTAAATTCTCATTTTTTATCATATCTCCGAAACTATTGGAGATATGAAATTACTTATCATTGAAAATATGTAGATCTATTTATAATACAAATATTTTATTCGTAACATATTCTCATAAATCCAATAAATTTCAAGCTATACGTAAATATATATATTTTTTAGCTTTATGAACACTTAAGGTAAAGAAAGTATTGCAACCGTAAAAAAAATCAAATCTGAAATGTTGATGGATCTCGACGTCTCATGACCCCCCCGAACCCTAAAAAGTGGTCTTTGCAATGCCGTCTGTCTGTGTGTCTTTTTAACCCCAAAATGAACAGTAGTTTAATAAAAAGCAAAAAAAGAAAAAAATCTATTTTCTCAATTGGCTCTAACGATTTGGATTAAAATTCGTGTCTAGGCGTTGGTTAAGCTTATAAATAAACTGGATATTTTCATTTTCACAATAAAATTAATTTTAGGGTACTTTGCAGGAACGGAAATTTCCGTATCTCCGCAAATATTTGAGATACTAAATAACTTATCATTGCAAAATTGTAATACTATTAAAAATAAAAACTTTTATATGAAATACATTTTCATAAAACTAACAGTTTCTGAAATATTGGCAAATATATTAATACAATTTTGTGAGCTTTAGTTGTAAAGAGATACTACTTAAATTTTAACGCAATAATTCTCCAATGCCATAGAGTAATTAAATATAATTAAGTCTCTCAAACAGTTTATGTTATTTTCCCTTAAACCTCTTAGGAGAAATTTTTGTACAACAATGATCTATCTCCTTCATTTTAGACTCAATAGTCAATATTTATATTTTTTATTGGTCAAAATTTATAAATGAGGAATTTAATAGCAATGCAACCATAAGATGTGCAACCCCTAATAAAAGTAGAAATATTTTAAACCGGAAATCAACATTTTAATACGAAATGTTGATCCTTGGGTACCCAATATCAATATTTTTAATTTCTCGCTACCTTACAGATAGAGCAACTAGTGTGATCGTCAAAAAAACAGACCTCGATATTGATTCGATTAAAAAAACCTAATTCGAATGCTAAATAGCACCCACGAAAACATTTCTGTAAAGTCAATATTCTTTGGTTATTTTTAATTAATAAACTATTTCAATAGATATTAGAAATGACACACACACACACGCTAAAAAGTTTCTTAAGTGAACCTTTCTAATAAAGAAATGGTACGACGCACCGCACAGACTTTCTATAGGCTTTTATCTTAAAATAGACATTTATTAAAAACTCGTTAAATTTGTGAAATTAAATAATTTTTGCAGAAATATTACACCAAAGATCATAAATAAAATAATAAACACTGCTAATTACTTACTCTATGGCGTTAGGAACGTGGAACACTGCTGCAGAAAAAGTGAGAAATAGAAACATCTTAGACTACCAAAGAGCATAAGAATCAAATTAATTTTCAAAGACCTGAATTAAAAAATGTATGTATATTTGCTTATAACTCAGAAACTATTGGTTCTATTAAAATATATTTCAAATAAAAGATGTATATATATATATTAAGTAGTAATACAACTTTGCAATAATAAGTTATTTCATATCTCAAATAGTTGCGGAGAAATGATGAAAATGGGAAAAATTTCCTCATATAAAGTACCCTCAAATTATTTTTCATAAGAAAATGAGAATTGCCATCTTGTTTTTAATAATTAACAGTGTCTAGATATAAAATCTAACCAAAATCATTAGAGCATTTTTTGTGAAAATCGAGTTCTGGTTTTGCCCTTCAGTAAACTACCACTAATTTTAAGGTTAAATAAATGTATAATTCCAAAGAACCCTCGAGGAGGGACGGTGGGACCTTATGAAAACCCTAAATACCAAGGTTTAGCCCAATCGGTTAAATAGTTTCCGCTATAGCCCGAGGTACAGGCAGACAGCATTGCGTAAAAAACTTATTTTGTTTCTTCGGGTCATGAAATATCGACATTTATCAAAATCTTGCGTTTAATTATTTTTTTACGATCATAATACTTTTTATCCAAGGTGACGAGTGAAAGTAAAATGTATTATAATAATTTACGAGCATCTACAGCTCATTACTCTTTGGCCCGCAGTCAAACCAGAGTCCTCAAACGTGAATGATGCCAATCACATAAAAGCGCTGGATCGGTAACGAGGAATGTGCATAAATTACTGAAGTGTTTGTTAAAATGAACCTAAAAATTATATTTAAAAGTTGAACGGTACAGTAACACAAAGGGGAAAATTAAATTTTAATTCAAATTGAGTTAGTTCTTTTATCTGTTAGAGACAATCATGATAAATTTATAATTTTATATTATGGTTAAAATAGGCCTATGTCATATTAAATTAATTAAAAAAAATTGTTAGGGTCCTTATGGGATTTGAAATATAAAATTTTCTGTCTAGGAAAATGTGGGTCCTTGTATAAAACATTCCTCCTTTCCCCACTATTTTGAAACCACGCAACTCTCTCACTAACGCTGATTATAAATACATAACGTTTGTATTAATGCTCCAAGAGCTGGCCTATTAGAATCACACTACAACAGAGAGATATAACTATCGGTGTTTTTGTTTGGATTAGAATAATAATAATATTTTTTTTTGTAAATAGATTGTTTATGGTTGATCATGGCAAGAATATGAGTCCCATTAAATAGTTTCGTTACTTGGTTGAGTCTTTTTATACAAAGTCTTATCAGCAGGCCGAGCTAACCGTATTCATCTACAGTATTAGGGATAAAAAAGATTGAATTTAGCGTAAATGTGTCCTAATTTGCGTGGAAAAATAGGATAATTTATTCTTGAGGATAGGGGTGAGGAAGGAACAGTATCTACACTCAGTTGGGGTTCGAACCCAAATAAATCCCCTTCATCATCGATAAACCAGACCAGTTGAGACTAATATTTAGTCCGTGTGCCCACCAATGTGACTTTGTGTATTTTAAATTTGTATTTTACCTGCTTCGGTGGCAGCATGGTCTAAGGCGTTACTCTCTTACTAAACTATACTACTGCATACAAGGCGATCGGGGTTAGAATCTCGGTCAGGTGTGCTGAGGGTGGTTTTCTCTAAATGGGTTTCTAGTATCTCTTACTCTCTCCACGCAAATGTGATTACACTTATTATAAATTCAACTTTCCTCCTCCCTAACTAACTAGAGTAAGTAATACATATGTGTATAGCCTGAACAGGTAGTAAGTAAGTAACCAAATGGTACTTGACTTACCAACTAGCTAAACAACTATAGAACAAACACAGCATCAAGTCTTACACCCTATAATTATTTAATTTCTACACCAATTTTGTATCAATGCGGGTATCCCAAACTGATAAGAAGTAGGATATTTAAAAAAAAGTTTAAGTACACTCCATACAGCTTGAAAGTTGGCAAACTTAACTTGCATTGTTCATATGGTGTAACTTATCACCTAGGGTTTATAGTGTAGACTAATCTGTAGAGGTAGGACCCTATCTAATGAGCTACACCATAGCGGAACAAAGAAGGTAGGTTTGTTACCTTTTAGACCAGCATCACACCGGATCAGACAGGAAACATTCGATGTACAATAACAATTCATAAATATATAAATATGGACTAGTGTACAAAATCTAAGACTTTACTATCAAACAGGAGTATATCATATATATATATAGACTAGAGTGTCCAAAGTCAAAGATTTTAATATCAAACAAAAATATTTCATAAACATATAAATATTGACTAGAGCATCCAAAGTCAAAGACTTTAATATTAGACCAAAAAAAAAATCATAAATATATAAATAACGACTAGAGTGTCCAAAGTCAAAGACTTTAATGTTAGTCGAAAATATTTTATAAATATATAAATATCGACTAGAGTGTCCAAAGTCAAAGACTTTAATATTAAACAAGAATATTTCATAAATATATAAAGATTGACTAGAGTGACCAAAGTCAATGACTCAAATATAAAACAAGCTCACCTATAATGGCATCAATATTCTAGGAACTACCATAATTAAAGATTCCAAGATTACTAAGCAAATTCATTATAAAGTTCCCACGCCTCCCGTGCTAACAATCCGTTCAATGACGTAACAAAGACACGTGATATAAATAAGGGAATTTAGAAGATATCTTACAACAAATAAGCTCGCGCGCACCTTAATATTAGTTGTACAACGTTAAATATAGGTGTCCTGGCTAAAAATTAATCCCAAAGAGATAGAGTCATAAAGTATTATGTAAATCAAGGGCAGTCAGCTTCCCTTTTAAACACCTAAGGCAGTCCAAGGCTATAGAATTTACAATTATATTATAGACTACTAAGTGTTCGTTTCCTGCATACTAATAAAAGTTAATAGGTGATATCAAAGTTAATTTTCCCTAACATTTTTCTCCAGCGAACGACGTCAACAATTAATCAGGAAGTTGGTAAGAGTGATTTCAAAAACTAGTCGCCTGGCGGTGAAAACAGAAAGTACGTATGCATTGGAGCAAAGATTAAGTTTCCCCAAAAGGTTAAATAAAATGAGAACGTGGTTGCAAATTAACCATTTTGATATAAAAAAAACCCATCCCATAATTGAAAATTTAAATTTATAAGACCAAACCAATAATTTTGAAAAGATTCCCACACATATAGTTGGAAGAGAATTTTGAAGGATAGAATTAAGTCTCAGCTTAATTTGCCGCTCTCACTTTTAGTAAGCCTATGATACAATGAGCGACGATATCTACAAAACACCGCCATATATAGCAAGCTCACCAAACCACATGTTCGCAAAGAGTAGGGGAGACAAGGGAGAGAGGGGAGTGGAAGGGACGAGACCTCGAAGTGTGCAGAAGCCTGTGGAAGCTTACCGAAAGTTTTTTGGCCTGACGACAACAGCACATGCACTCGGACAAGTCAGGCGGAGGAAGTAACAACTAGGCACGCAACGTAGCCTTCATATGTTTGCCATGGGTGTTGCCTTTTTTCTTAGGCCATGCTGAGTTCCGCCTCCCATCAGTAAGTCATATAGTGTGTTAGAGGGATGAGGTACGGCCAAGCGTGTGTCGGAGTTGCAGTCCAACGGTTTGGAGGGTGAGTGTTGGTCCATTTGATTTGAAATGTTACAGTGTTGGTAGAGAAAAGACCGGTTATTTTATTTATATAATGAACTCATCAACCTCTACTTGTGTCTCCTTCCAACATAAAAAAAACTCCAACACCAAATTTTTACCTCCTAGTTCCACTGCATATTGGAGTTGACTAAGGAACCATATTCAAAATGGCTGAGCTGATGCGCAGGAGGTCTCATTCCATCTGAGACAGAATGTATTCATATAAGAATTTTTGACTAACATAGTCCTGCCTTATCCGGTGTGATGCCAGCTTTAGGGCAAATATATAAAACAAGCTTTGCAGCACATGTATTACTCACGCTATGGATTTATTGTTGACTGCAATATAAGCATTGAGTATGGATATAAGTCTTCATACACTAGGATTCTGTATACTTTTTTTTTAGAAAGACATATTCTTTTGTGGTAAACATTTAAAACATGTTACTACAATATGAGAAAATAATCTGAACATTACAGTGGTAAATCCACAGCTGGGAAATGTGAAACATTTCAAACACTGAAGAAGTTTAATTGCGACAAACGCGCAGTGTACAGTATAGATACATTCAAAAATAGCAATGACCAAGGTTGCTTTCATCAAGCAGATTAATCTGGTGGCTATAAAACTAGACCTGGAGATAAAGAGGAAATGTGTGAAATGTTTCATATGATGCATCGTTTTGTATGGGGCTGAAATAAGGACCCTAAAGAAAGGGGATAAGAAATATTTGAAAAGATTTGAGATGTGATGCTAGAGGAGGATACATACATACCTTATCACGCCGTTCCCTTACGGGGTAGGCAAGAAAATGTGCACATATCTAAAAAAATAGATCCCCCAATAACTCAGAGCTTAATCCATCCTTACTAACTTTGTCCACACTTCCTCATCCTTCCACCCTTCCTTCGATTCAACAACTTCTACACAGCGAGTCAAACATGCTTTTTTATTCTTAAAGCTCTTAATGTTTCTATTTTTCACACATTCATTCTACAATATTTAGCCACGCCTTACATGGCCTACCCCTTCCTTTTGATCCACACACTCCACCTTCATATATTTGCTTCGTCACTCGATCCACACTCATTCTCTCAACATTCCCAAACCAACGTAACACGCTTCTTTCCCATTGGCCTATTGGATTCCCTTTCAAACCGTACTTCTTCAGCACCCATTTATTCCTGACACTGTCCATACGATTTTTCTACATATATTTCTTATATATCTCATTCCAACTGCGATCATCTTGCACTTGTGTTTCTCCTGACAAACCCATGATTCACTTTCATAGCACAATCTTAGCGCTAACACATTTTATATATTGCAAACTTGAAATCTTTCTATAGTACTACTTTATTATTTGCAACAGTACACATACATTCAACTACTCTAAAAGATGCACTCACTCATCTGTCGATTTTACTATTTATACTTCCATTTTTACAGAACATTCTGCTCATATATACAAAATCATTCACAAGCGATAGAAATAATAGAGCTATAGACTAATTAAGACGATCTAAGAAGAGTAAATAAAGAGATAGCCACTGGGCAGGTGATTCTATGAAGAAAGGACAGCTAATTGAGTCGCATATTGACAATAAATGGCCTAATGAGTGGTGTAGAATAGACAAGATGTAAGGGATAAGGGGAACAGTATGGCCACAAATGCAACTGATTGATTAACTCAATCAAGTAAAAAAGATGAGATTTCAGGATATACAAATTGAGTGGCAGATAGGTCATGCTGGAGGATTCAATTTAGACAAGGCAACGGACCTGTTGAAATACCGAAGACCTTATGGTAATAGTAATAATCTGATAGCCAGCAATAATCAAAACAAGTGGACTGCATGGAAGTCAGTAATATAATTCTAACTTTAGGAATGTATTCATGCAAATATTTTACAATATTGGGGAGTAGCTTTCTTAGCGGTTCATTAGCCTGTTGAACATGCTCAACCATTTACTTAACCTTCCATACGAATACACATTAAATTTAGGGCACGAGGAAAACATCATTAGAATACCGAACAATTAATGCTATTTAATAGGTGTTGATATTATCTATCTAGATTGAAAGCTGCAGATCACGTGGCCTACGCTCAGGACTGGATTTTATAGCTGTGTGAGGCCCCAGTGCTGGAGGTCACAGCACTAAACAAATATTTTTTTTCCAATGTTTTAACATTATACTTTTTTCTTTACAAAACTAACTGTTAAGAGATCAATGCTAAATATATTATTTAAATAAGAACATAATTGTCATTACAATAAATTAGATGTATAATTCCATGTATAGCCACTATATTCTCTGCGATTTAGGAATGTTGTTTATGTTTCGAAACAGAAATGATTGTTTGCAGCACGTACCATTAGTAAGTAAGTAACATTTTGTCAGAAATAAATACAAATTGATAAATTAATGTATAACTATTTTTTTCAGATCTTACTACGACTGCAATATATATTGCCAATGGAAATATTTTTTTATTGCAACTGTTTTTGGAGGCCTTGACGCGTTCGTTATCCCTTGTCGCCCTCTCTTAAATCCGGGTACGCCTACGCGTATGAACACGGAAAAGTAAATCTAGTAGGTTTTTTATAGTGTTCGGGGAGGGTTCTTACAACGGAAATAGTAGGACTGTTGTTGCCCCTGGTACTTGAATAACGTCTGGTAGCTGCAGACAGCATCTGATGGACTCGAAGAAGGTCGGATAGGTTTTTCTAAATATGTGTTCTCTTTTTAGACTTTATTAAGTTGACTTGACGTCATATAATATTTTCTCCTTTTAACTCTTTTCTCAACTCAAAATATTCTTGATGTTGTAGTGAATACTTCTGATGTAGATATAAGGTAAACGCAGCACAAAGGGAATGAAAAGAGCGGCGTGCCACTGGGCTTGAACAGAAGACACAAAAGAAAACCCTTGTGTGTTTTTTTTACTCCAAAGGACTTTATTTTCCTTTATGGGAACTTTCTGGAAGACAGAGAGGGAGTTGATATGTATGTCTGGGAGATGTAAATAAGATTTGTTAAGATACACATATGTCTTGATGAAGGGTTGAAAAAAATATTATTATTATTATTATTTAGCACCGCGTCTTACTACCCGTTCGGGTTATACGCTTAAGTACTAATTACGCTAATGGATTAGGAATTTGGAAGGTTGAATTTAGAGGAAGTGAACCCGCATTTGCGTGGAGGGAGAGTGGAAAACCATTTAGGAAAAACCACCCCCAGTTCACCCGACCGAGATTCGAACCTCGATCTCCCCGTCCTCGGCAGTCGGGCTCAACACGACTAGCGCGTTAGCCAACTACGCCACCGAGGCGGGTAAAAAATACAACGTTTGTAACATTTCAAGCAATTTGTGGAAAGACAAAAGTTAAATGTTAACTTTAAAATTTGATTCTATATAAATAAATGGCAATATACAATTGTGCATGCATAGTTTGTGATATTATTTTGATAATTATATGAAACATCATTCACTTATAACATCGGAATAACATTTATTTAGCAACTAAAATAATTATTAATGCTATCAAATTAGTGTACAAGATAATTTTTATTTTATAGAGGAAAATAAATTTTTATTAATCATGTAAAACACTCCCCATATACCCATTTTAAAAACTCATCAAAGCCATTTTCATTAAAAGCCAAATTTTCCCAAACTATCTAGTCATAAGTTAACTAATCTTTTTTAATTGAATTTATAATTGCGCCTTACTACCCGTTCGGATTATACGCCTAAGTACTAATCAAACTAATGGGTTAGGAATTGGGAAGTTTGAATTTAGTGGAAGTGAACCCGCATTAGCGTGGAGAGAGAGAGAGAGAGTGGAAAACCATTTAAGAAAACCACCCCCAGCTCACCCGATCGAGATTCAAACCAGGATTTTCCCGTCTTCAGCAGAAACTATTCCTAATTTGAAGGAAAATATCAGAATTTTAAAAAATCCCCTAAGGTATGATCATATGGTATCTAAATATCAAGTTTGAATGAGGACAAACATAATTTTAGGATCCTTTTGTGTTAGGGCGTACATAATACACCAATATCCTTCATAATCTTGAGGTAAATTTATTTAACAATCACAATCCTTAAAAAGATTTTATATATGTAAAATGATAAGGCTTGGCTAGTGCACTTTAATGCCATATAGAACCGTACCGGTGTGAATGAGAACAAAGAAGTCAGAGTCATCTTACTTGGCTTACGGGTCCAAGAAAGTAGATCAGATTCCAACCTGTTGTATTGAAGTGGTCTTTCCAAAATTGTTTCCCACTTACCCTTTACGTAAATGAGTGTACTCACGATCTAAATTCTACCTTCCTCATTCCTACTTCATATATGTGTGTGTTTGTTTGTGTGAGGACTTCCCGGATAGATAAAATGAGGTGGGGGTCTTAAGGTGGGAATGTAGGGTACGCATGAAAGGTGGGTTTTTTTGCAGTTTTTAAGACAAAACTTTTTTTTTTTGGCCAAAATAAATAACAGATTTCTCCAGTAGAAACATAAAAGTTTAATTTTCTTAACATGGTGATATCAACAATTCTTGAATATCTATCAAGGGTGTCCTGAAATTTAATGGCGACTTTTAATCTTCATTTAAAAGAGTGTCATCTAATGCCGCCATGCCCACTGCAGATATTCAACAACCGTTGATATCACCATGTGAAAAAAAAATTAATCTATGTTTGTACTGAACAAATATTGTATTTATTTTGGCAAAAAAAAAAAAAATTTGCTATATTAACTGCCGGAACCTTTTCTTGCGTCCCCACTTTAAGAGCACCGCTTTTCATCCTCATTGCGTCATCCAATTATGCTAATAGCGTAGGTATGTAGAAGGTAAGATTTTAGAGAAACTGTACCCTAATTCGTTTGTAGGGAGGGCCATAAAGCATTACGGGAAATACACCTTCAATATCAAGCTGGGATACAAACCCCGACCTCCTCGATAGCACCAAACTGGATTAGATGAATCTGCTTTGATCTAGTCTGTGTGCTTACTAATGTGGGCAAAATACTCATTTCTGGCAGACAACCATAATTCCTTTTTTGTTTAGTTTTAATACACACACACGGAGTGTGTGTACCGTAACATGTGGGTCCCACTTCAACGGTGGGCAGGAGACACAAAAACATTGAAGATTTCATAAACGCACATGTCCCATTTGACCTTGTTTCCTAGTTAGAGAAAAGAGATTACACTAAATTGTTTGTCCATACTCGATATCTCTCAACCTGTTGACTAGGTATGTTTTATCGGTTATTCCTTTTTAATTTATCGCCATTTTAGAGGTAAAGAATGTATTGTGATCGTCAAAAAAATCGAACTCGAGATTTTTTATAAGGTTGCCCCAAGGGGTTTTTGGAATTGGATATCTAACCCTAAAATTAAGATTAGTTTACTGAAGGGAAAAAGAGAAAAAATCTATTTTCTCAAAATCTGCGCTAACGATTTTGATTAAACTTTATTTCTAAACATTTATAAATATTCCAAACAAAATGGCTGCTCTCAATATTTCAGCAAAATGACTCTAAGTACTCCGGTCTAATGCGTAAATGAGCATTTTTTATCGTATCTACGAAACTATTTGAGATATGAAATTACTTATCATTACAAATATGTAGATCTATTTATAATACAAATATTTTATTCTATAAGGTGAGGTATTGCGACCGTAAAAAAAAAACCTAACCTGAAATGTTGATGGATATCGACGTCTCATGACCCCCTGAACCTTAAAAAGTGCTCTTTGCAATGCCATCTGTCTGTTTAAAATTAAATTTAAAAGTAGTTTAATATAGGGTGAAAAAATAAAAAATAGATTTTCTCAAAATCGGCTTTAATGATCTTGATTAAAATTCGTATCTCTGCGTTGATTAAGATTATAAATAGGATATTTTTATTTTCCAATGAAAATGAATTTTAGGATACTTTACAGAAGCTGAAATTTCCAAATCTCCGCAATTATTTGAGATACTAAATAACTTATCATTGCGAAATTGTAGTACTATTAAAAATAAAATAACTTTTATATGAAATATATTTTTACAAAACTAACAGTTTCTGAGATATTGGCAAATATATTAATACAATTTTGTGAGCTTTAGTTGTAAAGAGATACTACTTAAATTTTAACGCAATAATTCTCCAATGCCATAGAATAATTAAATATAAGTAAGTCTCTCAAAAAGTTTGTAATTTTTCCTTAAGCCTCTTAGGAGAAATTTTTGTACAGCAATGATCTATCTCCATTTTAGACTCAATAGTCAATATTTAAATTTTTTATTGGTCAAAATTTATAAATGAGGAATTTAATAGCAATGTGATGACATGAAGATGTGAAACACCTAATAAAATGTTGAAAATTTTAACCGGAATTTGAAATTTTAATACGAAGTGTTGACCCTTGTGGACTCAATATTGATCTTTTTTATTGGTCCAAACATACAAATGAGGATATTAATTCTTTAAAAATAAAATTATAAAATTCAAAACCGGGACTCAAAAAATGTTTTACATAAATATAGTGCAATTTGTGCTTGGGTTTGCCAGTTTTGAGTTTTGAATAAATATCTCCATTTTTAAACAATAGAGCGAGAAAGTCCGTGCGGAGCTCGGTACCGTTAATTTTTCTACATCCATTACTGTTTCCAGCCTGGGGCCTGGGTCTATTTTTTTTTATTCCAGCCGTATATTTTTCACTACCGGCTTGCTACGACACGATGACTGCAGGCTTGCATCCAGGCAGAAGGTTGCCATTTTGAGCTCTTCTTATAATGTTAAGCAGATCCCCATCACTGGAGTAAAAACATAACTATATCTCGGAAACAAGGACACTAACCGCTTGGGCTATTTGCATACGTAGTAAGTTGGCCTATAATAATGTGTTAGGGTCAAGGAAGGTTGGATTTAGACAAAAAATACCCACATATGCGTGTAGGGAAAGTGGAAAGACATTTAGCCAATACAACCATCAGTAAACTCAACCAAGATTTGAACCCCGATCTCACCATTATCGGCAGTCCAATATATAGAAAGTGTGAAGCCATATACCCTTTTAGCCCTGAAGAAGGTTTATAAGATAGTTTTTTATAACCGCATCTTACCACCTGTTCAGGTTATGCGTATGTATGATAATTACTCTAATGGGGTAGAGATGAGGAAGGAAGCATTTTAGAGGTAATATACTCATATTTGTATGGAGGGAGAGTGAAAAACCATTTAGGAAATACTAACCTTCATAGACCCGACCGGGATTTGAACATCTATTTTCCCGTCATCAGCAGGTCAGTTTTACAAGAGATGCCTTAGACCATTCGGCCACTGAAGTGAGTCCACATAAATATCTTAAAAACATCCATCGTGTCAATGATCTAAACTATTTGTCTATCCACTATAAAGCTAAATATAATTTACTTACTTAAGCATTAAAAACTAGAAAAATGTATTGCCGCACCTCATTATCTCCAATATCTTTCAGGTTCATTCTAATGTTATCTTCCCATCTGCGTCTAGGTCTTCCCAATGATCTCTTCCCATTGGGTCTGCCATTTAACACCCTGAACAAGGTTCTAGATTCTCTCATTCGCGTTGCATGTTCTGCATGATTTAGCGGTTTTAAATCTGCGTCGCAAAACGTCACGGACCAACATACCTTTCTAGCGTGTTAAATTGCTGCGCCACGCAAGCAGATTCTACTCTCTATTTTTCGGTGAGCTTGTGAACCAGGCTTTAGTGATATGATGATATATTATCTGAAAGTGCACGTTTTATACCTTAGTAAAAAAGTTATTACACTTGCACGCTAGCTTAAAAGTAATAACTTTACATAACATTTTAATAGTGTCATTAAGTTAAATTATTCAATGAGTAAAACTGATTAACGTAGGTATATACTAATTTTATTAAGATGAACCTTTTCGTACAGTTGGAAAAGTTACTAGATCTACTTTTACGTATTAATACATCAAGTCATGTCATCTACTGCTATCTCTTTGGATATATATTATCAAACCTATAAAAAAACACTAATATAATAGTAAAATATTATCAATTTTGACCGAAAAAAGTTTATATTAAAAAAAAAAATCTTTATATGAAAAGCATACTGTAATTAATAGGGGTATACGCAGGTCATTTTTAAAGGTGAAAATAATCTTTAAAAAATGCGAAGAAAAGTCGAAAATAATAAACGGTACGCTGTATCGCACAGATTTTTTCTTTTTTATTAAAATAGAAAAAATTACTAAAAAAACCTCGTAAAATTTATGAAACGAAATATACTTAATGCACCAAAGAGCAAAAGTTAAATAACATAAAATGTTACAGAAACATTGAGAGAAGGGGACATTTCTGTTCACCAAAGAGCTAACAATCGATTTAAATTTTAAAATACCTCCATTATAATATTATATATATAGTTTTTTAACGCTCATAAACTATTGGTTTTATAAAAATTCATTTCAAATAAAATATTTTTGGATTTAAATATTATTAAATACCTAAACTATTTTACCGATCGGGAACTTGGTATCTAGGGTTTTCATATGGTTGCTCCAAGGGGTTTTTGGAATTGGATATCTAACACTAAAATTAAGGGTAGTTTACTGAAAGGCAAAAATATAAAAAGTAGATCTTCTCAAAATAGGCTTTAACGATTTTGATTAAATTTCATTTCTAAACATTTCTAAATATTATAAATATATGTTATTTCGTATCTCAAATAATTGAGGAGAAATTATCAAAATTGGAAATATTTGATAGTGTAAAGTACCCTCTAAGCCATTTTCACCGTAAAGTGAGAGTTACCATTTTATTTTTAATGTTGAACAGTGCCTAGACAAATGTTTTTGGATCAAAATCGTTACAGCTGATTTTGTGAAAATAGTTTTTTTTTTTTGTTTTGACCTTCAGTAAACTACCCTTAATTTTAGGGTTGGATAACCATAGATAGCAAGTTTTAGACCGATTGATAAAATGGGCTCAGCTCTAGGCAAAGATTCAAACACATAAACAGATGACATCGCGAAAACCACTTTTTTGGTCATGAAGCGTCGACATTAATCAAAATTTCAAGTCCAATTTTTTTCCACGGTCTCAATACTTCTTTCTACAAGGGGTCGATTGATTAAAAAAAAAAAAGAGCATATCTATTATTTTATGCCAATACATCTGCATACATTTATTCCTACTTTATGAAGGCCATTATACCATGAACCGATGTCATATACACCTATATATAGATATATTTATTTATCCTCGCCTCTACTACCTATTCAGGTTATACGCTTATGTACTAACGACGCTAATGGCTATAGGAATGAGGAAGGTTATATTTAGAGGAAGTGTACCTGAATTTGCGTGAAGGAGAATGGATAAACATTTTGGAAAAAAACACCTTTAGTACACCCGACCGAGATTCAAGCCTCAATCTCCTCGTCATCGACAGTCTAGTATTGACAGGAGAGTAGCCAAGTGGCTCCCGAAGTGGGTGTAAAAGTATAGCTTTTCTAAAAATCATTATTATACATGTCGTATTTTTGTGAGATATTTAAAATCCTTTCAATACCTATATATCGAAATTTACTTCTTACTTATAAATGTTTCAAAGATGCGAAGCTTACTTTGGGGGGTGACCTGGCGGTCTAGGGGTAAGGTGTCGGACTTATTTGCTGGGGTGTTCGGGGTTCAATCCTCGACCCCGGCACAGATTTATATGATTGCCAAACCCTTTCTTCACCTCTGACAAGACGTGTTATTAGTCACAACTTATGAATGTGAGGAATGCCAGGCCTCCACCGTGGTTCGGATTCTACGTTAAACTGTAGGTCCTCCATTTCATATCACAATCACCCTACCATTGCACATTAGCGTAAGTGCGTATAACCCGAACGGGTAGTAAGACGCGGTGCTAATAATAATAATAATAATAATAATAATACTTATTGTGGGTGTCGAAGATTTGGACTTTGACTTTGACCTCTATATTTTGAAGCTTCGCACACCCTAAAAAATAATGGTCTTCCTTTAAGAATAGCCTGACCCGCAATCTTACAAAAGACGATATCATCGCAGCAATCAAAGCGTGACATATCGCTACTAACTAGAGTAGTAAACCTAATGAGAGGTGTAATCTTAACAAGCTCTTCTTCTCGGTTCTTTGTATACACCCTCAGGAGTTTGAGGATGCTTCACTCGACGTCGCACTCTCTCCATATCTTTCAGAAATAGCTTGCGTAGGAGATAAGGACGGTCGTAAAATACAAGTTGGGTTAGTCTAAAATATTATCTTTTGTGTGAGTTCTTGTATCACGTCTTCCTACCTGTCCGGGATGTACGTATTTTAATTAGGCTAATGCACATCACCGTAGATCTGTTGATAGTGTATCTTTCTACTGAACTCAAGGGTCCCTTGATTGATTCCAGGCATGGCAGAGCAAAATAGATTTTTGTTGTTGTTGTGAAATTGGGTCGGCCTAGTTTTTGGAATATTGGTCAGAATTTATGGCTACTAATTTAGAGACCCCGAATTGTATTTCTGGCATAATGTCCGTAGGGGAATTGTTCCTATGGTTGTCCTGGTCTGGTTAATTGGGCTTAAGTTAGGTTTAAGACTTCTACTGGCACCACATCATCATCTACTGGCATATCATCATCATCATCATCATCATCATAATCATCATCATCTCATTACATCGTATCGAAGAAATTGCACCTACATGGTGTCCCGACCAAAGAAGATGGTTACACCCCCACCAATGCCAGTAGTAGAAAACCAGGGATGTCCAAAAGACAAACCATTGTGGCATGGTACGATATAAATAAATGGTACGGAACTCCGCACGGACTTTCTCGCTCTATTGTTTAGTAATGGAGATATTTTCTCAAAGCTTGTAATATATGTGAAACGAAATAATATACACTAGCAAACCCAAGCATAAATTGCACTATATTTATGTAAGTAAATTTTGAGTCCCGGTTTGAAATTTTATAATTTTTTTTTAAGAAAGAATATCCTCGTTTGTCTGTTTGGCCGATAAAAAAGATCAATATTGAGTCCACAAGGGTCAACACTTCGTATTAAAATTTCAAATTCCTGTTAAAATTTTCAACATTTTATTAGGTGTTGCACATCTTCATGTCATCGCATTGCTATTAAATTCCTCATTTATAAATTTTGACCAATAAAAAATGTAAATATTGACTATTGATTCTAAAATGGAGATAGATCATTGTTGTACTAACATTTCTCCTAAGAGGTTTAAGGAAAAATAACATAAACCTTTTGAGAGACTTACTAATATTTAATTACTCTATGTCATTGGAAAATTATTGCGTTAACATTTAAGTAGTATCTCTTTACAACTGAAGCTCACAAAATTGTATTAATATATTTGCCAATATCTCAGAAACTTTTGGTTTTATAAAAATATATTTCATATACTTTTTTATTTTTTAATAGTACTACAATTTTGCAATGATGAGTTATTTAGTAACTCAAATATTTGCGGAGATACGGAAATTTCCGCTTCTGTAAAGTACCCAAAAATAATTTTTATGGGAAAATGAAAATATCCAATTTATTTATAATCTAAATCAATGCCTAAACACGAATTTGAATCAAAATAGTAAGAGCCAATTATAAGAAAATCGATTCTTTTCTCTTTTCGCCGTTTATTAAACTACTCTTAATTTTAAGTTCAAACAGACACACAGACAGACCGCATTAAAAAGACTAGTTTTTAGGGTTCGGGGGTCACGAGACATCGACATCCATCAAAATTTCAGGTTAGATTTTGTTTACAGTCGCAATACTTTCTCTACCTGTAAGATAGTGAGAAAGTAAAAAGTGAAATTGGGTCTGGCTCTTTAACAGAAGTAAATATGTGGCCTAGGGACTGGTTGTTATATATGTTGTTGAGTCAATTTAGCTTACAAGCCATGTGATGATATAATATGTATTTTGGGAAAGTACACGTTAAATACTTTAAATTTGTAGTAAAAATAATAAAGCTTATGAGGTAGCGATGAGAAATGTATAATCTAGATCAAGCCTGGCTATCAAAAATCGTCCTGCACCTTGACGAGCTACAATTTTCCAAGGGCCACATTTAAAATCAAAATAATATTTAAAAAAAAATTCTAATTTTACTTAGCACCGCGTCTTACTACCCGTTAGGGCTATACGCTTAAGTACTAATTACACTAATTGGTTAGGAATTGGGAAGGTTGAATAGAGAGGAAGGGAACCCCCATTTTCATGGAAGGAAAGTGGAAAATCATTTATGAAAAACCTCCCCGGTTCACCCGAGCGAGATTCGAACCTCAATCTTCGCGTCCTCAGCACTCTAGCTCAACACGAAAATAGCGCTTTAGCTAATTACGCCACCTAGGTGGGTAATAAAAAAAATAATGCTATAAACATTTATTTTATTCATTCATTTTATTAACTTTAATATCTACATCAATGAGATCTTTTCTTTTCTTTACCATCGTTGATCTTTCTTTTCTTAAACCTTCTTCTTCATTGGTAGTTTAACATATAATTGATTTACACCTGTTATTAAAACAAACATGTATGAATTAGAAGGCATTCACATATTTTTGTGTGTTAAACATGTTAATTTGGGATCCTTTTCCAATGTCACATACGAATGACTTCTCCATCACCAGCAAAAAATAGTGTACGTGTCTGACTCCTTAGTCCTTGTGCCCATCAATGCGGGTTTCCCCAACCATATTTACTAACTAACTATGAATAGACTACTTAATCAAAATATTGTATGATTTGAAAATTTAAAAAGAATTGAATGATAAAACAGATTAAATCAAAAAGTTTTGACATGCAAGTTTGGCTTAACGTTTTTTAATATACGTTCCCCAACCATGTTAATATCTTGTATTTTCATTTCAGTCTATTGATAAACACCCCGAAATTTCATCCTTCATCGTTCATGAGTAAAATATTATCACGGCTGGATTTGGGACATTATTCCTGCACTGATTAGCCAAAATACCCATGCAGTACTAAATCACCTCTCCCGCCTACATCCTAATCCCCCCCACGCCACCCTGTCAACGCCCGCTTTGATCCACCACATAGAATACTATATTAAGAGATGACAGCAGTCACTGCGTATGAATATATTACTTTAATCATATACATTCATCAAACATTATTTAAATATAGGGAACATACCATTCAAAGTATCAAAGCTATATCTGGTCGTCTGGCACCAAGTAAATGAAATTATAAACATTTCAGTCATTAAATGGTCTCTCATTATCTTCTTCACTAAAATATGGGTACAATTCTTCCAAATTATATCTGTCCTATGCCTATACCATTTGAATAGTTAAAATGCATATAGCCCGTAAGACCCGAAACAGAAAAAAAAAAACCCCTGCTAAATTACGCACGCGTTTCAATAATAGCTACTCATTTTGCTTATTTTCTTCAAAATATTTGGCCATACACATGATAGTAATTGTAATTAATTCAATACGACTCGCTTCGGTGGACGCAAATTCTAAGGCGTCACTTTTGTAATAGGATAGATCTACAATGACGGGGAGATCGGGTGATTCTTCCCTTCTCCTTCAAAGAAAATGTGAGTACAACTCCTCTAAATTCAACCTCCCTCCTCCTAGTAAATTAGCGTAGTGCTAAAATAATAAACAAAAATAATTCGTTAGGAAAATATAGACAGTGTGTATGAGTCATTAGATCGCGGGTCTAGAGGAAGGTTTGCGAGTTCCACTATTGCGCCTGCTCCCTCTTCACGGGAGATATTACTTATGTAGTAGTTTAGTCACCTGAATAGATTAATAAATATACATTTATATTGGATATTGATATTGGACTAACACTCGAGTCTCACTCCCCACGAACCACCCTTTCCAATCCCTACCTCTCGGGATCCATCCCAACCATGTAAGTCCCTACGGTGTTGCGGTAGTGCTGTAGTTAGGGTTGGCTACCGGGCTCCCAAATAAAATAGTGACCTTACAGAAGTGATTTTTTTTAAATCTGATCAAACGGTTACAACTGTCTCAAATTCTACTGTTTTTATAAAGTATAATACAGAAAACTACACAACAATTAGATGTTCAATTCAATCTGCATTATATCTAGAATAGTTTGACAGAAACTTCTAAATACCAGAAACCAAGTGGGTTTATAACATTTCTGGATAGATTTATCCGTCATTAGGCGAACTAACAGGCTAGAAAGAAAATACAAATGTCAATATTAAATTACGTCATTCGATCAACAAATATCCAAACTATCTTTACAAGTCTATATATTGTGTATTGGGCCATAAGAAATAGTTTAAGTGTTTACTGGAATGAAAACTAAAGGTTTTGGTCAATAATTAATAGCCAACTTCACCTTATTCGGTGGTCCCATGGTCTAAGGCGTCACTCTCTTGCTATACAAGGCTACCAATGACAGAGATATCGGGGTTCAAACCCCAGTTGGGTGTACTGTACTGAGGGTGGCTTTTCCAAAACGATTTTCCACCCTCTCTCTACGCAAACACAGGTTCATTCCCCCTAAATTTATCTTTACTCATCTCTATCTCATTAGCGTGGTTAGTGCATATGTGTATGTCCTGAACAGGTATTAAGACGCTGTGATAAAAAGGTAATAGTAAAATAAGTGCAACATCTGGCTGGAAATATCTCAGCAATATAGAGTGTGCCATTTGGATCACGACAGTCGGACCATATTTGGACGGTAAGATAAATATTCTCGTGTAACAAACAAGCAAGTATTATGCAGATATATATTGTGTGTGGATACGTGTGGAAAGGAGGAGGAGATAATTTATTCTAAAGAATAGTGGGAAGATCAGATCTCCTTAAGGTGATGGCGGGAGACTACCTCACCCCTCGGACAATACCTGGTTTAGGTAGGTGATAAGACTCTAACCAGGATGCACATCATGGTGAAGACATTCCACTTTATTTATTTTTTAATAAATAAAAATTAATAAAAATATTAAAACGAGAAATCTATTAAACTGATTCAAATTTTCTGTTGTCAAGTTAAGAATGCAGAAATTCGCACATATATAAGTCTCCTGATTCAAGCGTAGTCGTATAATATACCGGTTAGTCATTAGTGATATGGTGTCTTCGTATTCGATCATACTTCTTCCTTCAAAAGTATTAATATATTTTGGTTCAATATGAGACATAAATAAGCCCATGGTGTTTTAGAGGAATTTAGAGGCAAGTGTTGTTGGTACCTGGACTACTAAATTAGAGGCTGACATACATATTTGTCGAACACGATGGTCTTGGATCAAGTGCTCGCCTCTGAACCTGATGTTCGTGGGTTAAAACCCAGCTGGGGTCAATGGATTTTTTCTTGAATGATAAAAATCCGCAGTACAACTTCCTTCGGAGGGGAAGCAAAGCCATCGGACCCATGTTAATAGTGGCATGTGAAATAACCCTGGAAATTATTTGAAAATACCTTTCCGGCAAAATTGGTAAGCCTTTTCGCTATCGCTCATAGAAATACAGTGTTGAAGGCAATGGAGAACCACAACAAATCTTGAAATCCTTTAGTACAGGATATTTATACCAGATGGTGCAGCCAGCACTAACTAACTGAGGTGCTGAGTGCATGATCAGCTACGGATGGATATAAATCACATCAAACCACCCTCCGGGTTATTGACTAAAGAGGAAGTCCACTTACTTACCATTAGGGGACGGCCAGACTGGGCGAGCGAGCGTGCGAGCAACTAAAATATAAAATATAACACATTGGTTGTAATGAGAGGTGGCCAGACTGGAGCGAGCGAGCGACTGAGCGCGCGCGCTTGAAAGATAGAACTGGTTCTATTTTTCAAGCGCGCGTTCTCGACCCGGTACAGTCTAGTTTACAGGCGCTAGGCATTATTATTGTATGTTGGCTCATTGAGTGCTAGGAAAACTTCTCATTTTGACATTTTTATTATTATCGATAGGCTTAGCACACTTGCTACCAACGGTCTAATTTAATTGGTAAGATCATAAACCATACCTATGTATGTATATATATATGTATATATGTATGTATGTATGTATATACATACGTATATATGTATGTATGTATGTATATACATACATATATACATATATATACATACATATATACATATATATATATACATACATATATACATACATATATATATAAAACTGATATGTTAAATTAATTCAATATTATCAAAGTAGGCCTTTACAAATAAGAATCGCCACTAGCGTGGAGAGAGTTTGAGAAAACCACAACAATAAATCACTTGTTAAAAGCCACACTCAGTTCACTGAGGCAAGATTCGGAGCCTCCTCATCAACAACTATCTAGAGTTATCTGCTAGTCAGGCGCTCACCAGTCTGGCCACCCAGTCGCTTGCGTGGTCGCTCGCACGCTTGTCAGTCTGGCCGAACCCTTAGACCAACTTCGGCAATACCCATGACAATTTTCTAATGGAATCCTACAGTCTTTTTAGAAATGTCAGGAAAACACCTGTGACTCAGTAATTTATTCATGCCAGCACATCACGTCAGTAATAAGTTTCAACTCAACAGGGATTTTAAGTGAGTTTGAACCATACATTATTAAAGGTCATAGGTGAGGGAATAAAAAGAAACAGTCATGATCTCAGGTGAGGACGGTTATCCTTTTAGTCAAACTCTTTGTAAATGGTATATGAAGAAAACGACACCTTATGAATTTGTTTTACAAACCTGGTTTTGTTTAAGGTGGGATGGAAGGGTACGCGAGGAAGAGTTTTTGCTTTTTTTATGGCAAAACTTTTTTGGTCAAAATAAATAAAATATTTTTCCAGTAAAAATATTAAGTTTAATTTTCTTCACATGAGCATAAAGACGTTAGAAGACAAATTTTTAAATGAAGAGAAAAAGTTGTCATTAAATTCCAGTACACCCTCGACAGATATTCAAAAAATGTTAAGGCTACCATGTGAGAAAAATTAAATTCTATATTTGTATTGGAGCAATATTTTATTTATTTTGGCCAAAAAAATGTTTTCCGTCAAAAACTGCAAAAACACTATGTTTTTTTTCTTGCATCCCGTTCCATCCAACCCTAAGGTGGGGGATTAGGGGACGCGAGAAAAAAACCAGGGTTTGTAGTTTTCATATAAAAACTTTTTTTTAGTCAAAATAAATAAAATATTTCTTCAGTAAAAACATAGAATTAATTTTCTTCACATGGTGACCTTAAAACTTTTTGAATATCTGTCGATGGTGTACTGGAATTTAATGACAACTTTTTATCTTGAGTTTAAAAGTTTCTTGTCAAATGCCGTTATGCTCACTCCAGACATTCAACAAATATTGATATCATCATGTGAAGAAAGTAAAACTCTATGTTTCTACTGGAGCAATATTTTGTTTGGTTTTGTCCAAATAAATGTTAAGCTATAAAAACTACAAAATCACTGGCCTTTCCTAGCGTTCCCAAAATATTCAACTTAAGCTGTGTGTCAGGTTTTTGCAAATATTCATCTTATATCTATTTGAAAAAATAAAATAGTAACGATTAGTTATAATGAGGTACATGTAATATTTACCTGTATGGCCTGTGTAAACGTATTCCTCGGAAAAAAATCTATTACATTGTGTATTTCAATAACTTATGACAATAAATATTCTGACAAAAATAATAATTTTATTTAATTCAGTACTTATTTGTTTTCAATATATTAACTACCTCAATAATTCTGGATAAATGAAGTTAACCAATCAAAATAATATACCTATTTTTTTTCAAAACATCTCATTGAACAACTAAAGCTTCGCTCTAGCAGAAATATATTTTGGTCCATGATGCTTTGCAGACCAGACTGGAAACTTCTTACTATCAACATGTTTTATGTTAAGGTGGATAAATACCTCTTTAAGAATAATGTACAGACTAGACTACTGATAACAGACAGAGGCAGCGGGGTTAAAAATCACGGTAAGGTGTACTGAAGTTTTTTTTCCAAAATAGTTTTTCACTCTCCCTCAACACAGATGCGGGTACATTTCCTCCAAATTAAACCTTCCTCATCCCTACCTCATTAGCGTAATTAGTAAGTATGCGTACAGCCTGAACAGGTAGTAAGACGTGGTGATAAAAATATCATGATGTAACTATGAAAGTTTTAATATTATTGTGTTGTGTCATGAAATAAATTGAAATAACAAGAAACAAGAACAACACACCTCCTTTCCAATTAACAAATTATTCAATCCTCATAACAATTAACCGAGTTGTCTTCTAGTATTTCGCTTTGTAAGCGCATGCGTGCAGATTGAATTGGTTGGTTAAAACTTTTGTTTGTTTTACCAAAGCCGATTTAATAGAACAGTACAGACAAAGCTGAGATTGTTTCTACCAGTACAGAGTAATAAAATCGGTTTGCGCAGATATCTTGTGACGTCTTGTGCTCGTCACGTGATCATAGATTTGTTCTTAGCCTGTTTTTCAACAAAAGTGTGAATCCCCAGTAATGCCAATTATGAGCATATATTTCCTCGAAGTATATTTTTATTTTACAGTAGTCGCACATTATAAATTTAAATTCACACATGGCTTTGTTTAATTTACAAATGTTTACATCATTAAATACATTAATAACAATTTTAAATCATACATTTTTGGTGGGCGTTTCAGTGAAATAATTTTACCTTATTGAAAATAAAATATAGCACTGAAAAATAATTATTTGAAAAATTAATAAAACAGTTCCAGCTACCCCAATTTTGCTAGTATCAATTGAAGAATGCATACAAATTCACAATAATAATATATCTGGTTAATCTTTTTTTAGCACTGCTTCTTATTATCCGTTCGGGTTATATGCTTATGAACTATCATTTTGGAAAACATTCTAAAGTTAAAAGTGTAACGTATAAAAGAGTTAGCCTGATATTTTAATGTTCGTTCGCCACAATTAGTATGATAATTTTACATAATTATTGAATTAAGTTCAAGGTTGCTATTCTGTATTATGGTAATCAAAAGGGGATGATGTCTTATTTTATAAATTAAAAGTTCTGGTCTTTTATAGTTTTTTATTTTAAGTAGATAAACAGATTTTGCTAGATATTTCACACGTTGTAAATATTAATTTAAAAACCCGACTATTGTAGTATGTGTATGTTAATTCCCGGCACGTGAAATTTATCATAGACCCGACCCACACGGTTCCTCGTCAGGATTGCAAGTGAAGAGATGCGCACTTTGAAATAGGTATATCTAGTGACATCTCCTTCTCGAAACTTCCAAAAAAAAAAGAAAGGTGTGGTCATCCAGGTGCGTCTTTAACTACAAAACTGAGTTCGCTTTTCAAACATAGACGCAGCAAGATTTCACCATACCTTGCAACTTAACACAAATAAATCTTACCACCCGCTCGTATTTATAATATTGTAATTTTGAATATAGATGTGGATAATAAATTATTTAGATGTATAATTCCATATCATTACAAAAGTAAGGAACGATATTTAAATATAAGACTTTGATATTTCAATTTTTTTAAAGTATATTGATCCAATTTACAATGTTGTTACATTTGATTAAATTATAATAGAAATTAAAATTGCATATGGTAATTTGAAAACCCAGAATATTAGAAACTAAGATATTTTGAATAAATTGATGTGTTTAAAAATAGAACCTAAATATATACATACAGTTATGCAAGTGATATAATATAATGGGGTTTTGATAAAAAGTTAATGACAATCGAAAACTTGTATTTATAATGATGGAATTTAGTCGAAAATTAATTTTATGTGATTATATAGATTAATTTCAATTGTGTACTTTTATGTACTAATTACGCTAATGATTTTAGAGATTAGGAAGGCTATATTTAAAGGAGGTGTACCAGCATTCACGTGGAGGGAGAGTTGAAAACACATTTTGGAGAACCACCCTCTGTACACCTGACCGGGATTTGAACTTTGATGATCGACAGCCTTGTCTACCTTAAGAGTAGCACGTAGGACCATTTGGCTACCGAAGCCGGTAGCTAAATCCTAATCTCGTATAAAGTATCCTAGTTAATCGAGAGTGAGATGGTCTCGCTAGTTTGTAGGTATTCTGTTGATGTAATATGTGCATTTAGGACGAACGCTATAGATATTTGATGAAAACTAAAATTGGATTCATCCCGCACATGGTGTATTTATTATTATGTAAGGAGTGCGAATGGCGAGTGACGTCACATTATGTGAAGTCACGTATCGCCCGTTTATGTCGCTTGCTCCGAGCACGCTATTAGTAGGACACAAAATGGCGGGAATTATGCGCAACCATGGATCTTTATCAGCGGTATCTATCTCGAAATCATGTAGAATTACCAAGTCTCACGAAATAATGTCAAATAAATAATGATCGAGAGAAAAATAATGAGTCCCAGAGACACTTTCAACTTGGAGATCGCACGGTCTGATTGGTGGCTTGCCTTTAACGGGGATGATTGGGTTGGAATCTCGGCTGTGTACACTGGGTTAACTAAGATTCGGCTGTATTCAAATAAATGTAGTCGAACCTTGATACCCCCATCATCGGCAGTCTAGTCTACTGCGAGAGTGGCCCGTTAGACCATGCGGCCACCGAAGTGGGGGTAGAGATAATTAAACTTTATCTGGAGCAATATTTGATCTATTTTGGCCAAAATAAAGTTTTGCTATACAAATTGCGAGAACATTGCCTTTAACTCACGCACCTTACACTACCGCCTTAAGGTTGGATGGAACGGGATGCGAGAAAAAACTAGTGTTTTTGCAGTTTTTATGGTAAAACATATTTTTGGTTAAAATAAATAAAATATTGCTCCAGTACGAACACATAATTTAATTGTAATCGCATTATGATCACAAAGTTTCTCATCTAATGTTGCTATGCACATGACATATATTCGACAGCTGTCGATATCAACATTAGAAGAAAATTAAACTCTATATTTGTACTGAAATAATATTTTGTTTATTTCAGTAAAAAAATCGCCATAAAACTGCAAAAAACACTGGCTTTTTCTCACGTTCCCTAAATTCCCACCTAAACAACACTAGTTACTATTTCCGTGGTTCTCAACATATTTGTGTTCATGGCACACTTTCGATTAAAAGCACCTTTGGTGGCATATTTGAAGAGTTTATAATATAAGGAACGTACTTGGATGGAACAGCTGGTTAGATTAATTGGTACAACTTCTTTGGTCAATTAAACAATATGTTATATAAGGAGAGGAATTAAAACCACACAGATAAGGAACGTTACTTTATTCAAACTTTTCAGAACGTAAAAAAAAAATCCTTTTTGGTTACACTTCTTTTATAACAATCAATTACTTATTTATATGATTTTGTATTTATAATCTATCATAGATGATTATAGCATAACCTAGATGACACATCTGTTGATTTCCATTAAATCTCCAATTAATCTTGTCTCGATGGTTAACACAAGCGAATTTTATAAATCATTTGACTCGAATAACAAGTCTTTAACATTATATCCATTACAATCTTATGATAATTTGGTGAAATATGTTATTTATTACGTCTTAACTTTCATTTGAATATGTTTCGTGTTTATTTTATACTGATAATTTTTTATACATGTGTAAGTTTCCCTGCGTATAACCCGAACGGATAGTAAGACGTGGTGCTAATAATAATAATAATGTAAGTTTCGTGAATAATAAGTTTGTCAACTATTTTGACCTTTCTATCATTTATATTTCTACTGTCACTGTTTACATATTTTAAACATTACAGAACATGTCTTCCTTGTCAACTTAGTTTCAAACTATTTACTGATATAGTTAATTATTCAACTAATAAGTTCATTATTGTTGACATACTAATTTACCTATTATTTTTTGTTTAGTCATAGCCATCATAAAACCTATACTCTTTATCTCAAGTATTCAAAACTTGGCAGAGTCTTTATGTTATAATATTAATAACTTTAATATAGTCAATTTGCTGATCTACACTTTTCATTGTTTATCAGCTAATCCTTTAATATGCTACTACTTAAATAGTGTTTTGCACAGATTAATATTTTTTCCTTGTTTTATACTAATTAATTTCACAACTTTACTACTTAACAATCTCAATGATGATTTTTTAGAAATGTTGTTATACCTGTTTTATATGACTTAATTTCTTGCTTTATTAGTTTCTCTTTGAATACATTATCTTCATGTTATGTTTCATATTTATATTGCTTGGTTGACCAAATAAGTTGTACCAATTAATCTAATTAGCTGTTACATCCAAGTACGTTACTTATATTATAAATTTATATTTCACCTTACTACAATTAAAAAGAATATAACTAAAATATTTGAAGAGATTAAATAGCAAACAGCAGTAAAAATGTTTTGAAATATTCTTGAAATGACTCTTGTATTAATTAATAGAATTAAATGAATACATTATGTTAGTAAGTGCTTTTTAAGTTATTAATGTTTCTACACCCAATATTGTTTCCAGTCTGTGGCCTGGGTAAGTTTTTTTTATTCAAGTCATATATTTTTCACTACCGGCTGGCTAGGCCTGTCATAGCTTCATATGCCCTATCATTTAATTTAAGACTAGGACAGGCACAACATCCAGTAACCAGCCGTTAATTAATCACTGTGAAAGTGTAAATCCACATTTAACCACGCCAGAAATCGAACCCAGGACCATTATATCAGTAGACATGCACGCTACCAACTGAGTTAAGGTGTTGGATAAGTTAGTAAATTAAAAATAAAACCATAACTGTATTTGTTATTAATTAATTAGTATTTTAATGTGAGCCTTGAGTTTTTTAAAAACTATCTTGCAATAATATACGATAAAGCGACTCTCATCATGAATTTACCAAATTTACTTACTTTTTTTAAAAATTTGATGTGCTTAAGATTTGTGAATCTTAATTTGCAGAGGTAATATGTTTAAACATTTATCACAATTTGGCTATACAGCCTTGAAGGATTCCCCAGCATTATATTGTGTCGTGGCACTCCGTACTAGTGTTCCGTACTTCACATATTAGCATTTTGGACTAGCCGCATAGTTACACCAGTTAGGTGAGGAAAGTAGAATTTACAGCAAGCGTACTGCCATTTTTAAAAGGGATGGTGGGAAAAAACAAAACAAAAAAAAAACACCCTCAGTATAATCAACAAGGATTCGAACCCCATGCTTTTCATCACCTTAGATTCGTAACATGCGATGTTGATGCTTTATTCCACGCGCACACCGATATAGTTTAGTAAATACTAACAGGATTACCAAGTGATGCCCGGGGTAACCATGCATTGCGTGGTTACCCTGGGCAACATTTTTCTTTATATCAAACAAACAGAAAAAATCTCTTAGTTTTATTTCTTTCAACCCGGTTTTTAATGAATTTAAAAACCCGCTTCAGTGGCGCGTGGTCTAACGCTCTACACTCGTGTTGGACTAGATCGCTGAAGACGGGGATATCGGGGTTCGATACCGGTAGGATGCACTGAGGATGGTTTTCAAAATGTTTTCCACTCTCCATCTACACAAATGCGTATGCATTTCTTATAAATCAACGTTCCTAATCCTTAACCCATTAGTCTAATTAGTATATAGGCGTACAAACCGAATGGGTAGTAAGACGTGGTGCAAAAAAAATCTAATCAAAGTTTTAAAATTGCAGCCTTGAGATGAACATTTTTGCTCACAGGGGCTACTAATTCAAAAATGTCAGACCTCTGTGTGTGATATATATCGTGCAATACTCATGACAAACTCTTCATTTTATTCATATAGATAAATTGTATAGTGACATATTATATTAGAAAAATAAATAACATAAACATACACATTTTATGTTTTAAACACCTTAACCTCAGAATAAAAACTTAAAAATGTTGGAAGAATGTCAGCCCTGTATGGCGTATTTAAAAAATAATATCTTTGCCATCATGTGTTTGAGAGAGAGAGATAAATAATTTTTCATGAGCTCTTTAAGACTTTTTTTTTCTCTCAAGATAATTTTTAAAAACACTCAATTCAATTTTTTTTTAGATCCAGTGAAACTGGCTAGACGAAACGTGATCACATTCATCATACTTTAAAAAGTAAGGATGGGGAAGATTATTTAGAATAATTGCACCCATATTAGCGTGTGGAATGGATAAAAAACACTCAAATTGGTACAATTTAATAACTTTTGGAAAACACACTCCATTGCACCTTGTATATATTCAAACCACAACTTAAGTGTCAGTCACTGAGAATCCATCCTGATACAAGCCTGTCGCCTTAGACTGTGTGGCCACCAATATGCGTGTTTAAAACCAACGTGGGAATGTTTACACAAGTTAATAGGAGAAAACAGCATATCTCAACGATAAATTGATGATTTAGTTTGATGGGAGCGGGGATAAATTTGAATATTTTAATCCTAAAAAGTGTGTTTGGGTATCTGTGCCCCTGGTCAAATATGCAAGCACAGACATCTGGCTATTTTTAGGTGAGATCGATAAATTTGAAAATGGCCTTGACATATATATTGGATTTGTAAATGTTTCATTAAACGGAGAAAGATTCTCCTCTGAATTAATCCTCAATTAAATTTACCCTTTTAATATGAGGTGAACCTACTGCGTTAATATTTTACCACGCGATTACATTTATCGACAAAGTTATCACCGCGTCTTACTACCTGTCCAGGCTATACACATATATGATAATCATTATAATGGGGAAGGGATTAGGAAGGAAGCATATGAGAGGTAATTTACCTGCATTTGCGTGAAGGGAGACTGGGGAACCATTTAGGAAAAACCACCCCCATTTCACCCGGGCGCGATTCGAACCTCGATCTCCCCGTCCTCGGCAGTCTAGCACAACATGAAACCAGAGCGTTAGCTAGCTACACCACTGAGGCGGGTTCCAGGTTCTATTGTTTTGAAATATAGTTGAAGGTCATTTTTAGCTACTAATTGATATATATGTATATATATTTCTTCTGATTGCCATCATTGCAGTAAAGTATAATATATTTGTTTTTATTGCTTCATTTGTAATAGCAAAACAATATATTTATATGTATATATATA
>CABFWB010002647.1:0-28140 GCA_902151455.1 Timema bartmani | reverse complement strand
ATATATATATATTTATTTACAATTGACCAGAATCTGACCAAGTCAGAGAAATTGAACAAATGACTTCAAAGATGTAACCATGCTGTACCTCAATTAATATAACCTGGATTCTGACAGTTTTAGAAACCTGGTCTGTTGATTAATTTGTATTTACAATGATGGTGAGGGCGGGGTTTGAATCCTAGCCTGAAGTCAAAATTTTTTTTTCTTCTAAGAGTGTTTCCAGTATATCCACGCAAATGTGGGTACACTTATTATCAATTCAATCTAATTATTTAGCTCTCCACTCCATTTGTGTAAATTTATATTTGTAATTTTTAATTTTTAATTTTTTTAGAGGGATGCGAACCTGGAATTTTACTTATTCATCACACAACCAAGCTATCTAACTTCATATTCATATTAAAGCAAATTTAAAATATTTTTATTGAGAGATATACCTATAATTTTAATAAAAATCTTTACCACCGAAAAAGTCTTAGAAATAATAATCGTATTTATTGACACACTGTTTCAAATTTGTCTTTATTATTCTTGTTTTTATTTACTTTGAATTTTTCTACAGATAGAAAGATGTTTCCTTCATAAGTTATTAAATAGGTTTAGTGTATTTATATTTTTCTCTGGAGATACATTGTAATTTAAATACCACATAATGAAAATTATATTCCCTCTGAAAAATATTTATTGATTCATAAACTAAATACACACACTTTTATAGCAGTAAAACAAGTTTTTTTTGTAGCAGATGAAACATAAAATATTTTTTTAAATGCTTCGTAACGGTTAAAAAAATACTACCATTAGAAAACAAACAATTTATATTTAACACAACAAATTTGCCGACAGAACATTGGAGCTGTGTAATCCCAAAAGACCCCGTTTCACCGTAAATTTTCACCCTCAAGCTGTACAACACTTTGCCGTAATTGAGACTCATAACAAACACGTTAATTGTGTAAAAGTGTGTTTAAAAAAAATTCTACTATATACACAAAGAGTTGAATCAAACATTTTATTTCCCTTTTACAAGCGAAACATTTTGATGTAATTACATTTGATTTGTGTTGTAAACTTATGATTACACTAGTATAGAAATTCAGGCCTATAATCCATTGGAATGCTCAACTTAAAATTAGAAAAATAATAAAATGCGTGGTTGTGTGAAGAAGGAATAATTTTTTCTAAAAAAAATATTAAAAAAGTGAATAAATAGGATATATTCATGTTTATTATTTTTTATTGATATATATAAATATATATAAACATATATATAAATTATATATATTAATAAATAAATATATATTTAATCATGAAAAACTATTAACTAATAATAATAATAATGTTAATTTCAATTTCATGTATTATAGTCGAGATATATGACAAGCCAGTACTGAAAAGTACACAAGTACCATACAAGCACATATAATAACAAAATAAAATAAACAATAATAGCTAAATAATGATACATACTGATGAAAAATTACAAAAAATAGGAGATAATTATTAATGAGAGCTAACCAAAATAATAAATAAATAACTTGAGAGTGGTAGTATATTATAAAATTATTATTAATAATAATATTAGCAAAAATAATTATAGTTATTAATTAATAAACATATATATATATATAAATAAACATTTATCTCAATGTTTTATTTTATTGCTAGATTCATACATAAAGGAAATAGCATTTACTTGGTTGCCATGTGTATGTGTGTGTGTGTGTGTGTTCGCGCGCGTGAACCTAAATCTATCGGAATTATTAATAGATCTGAGGTTCTAAGGCCAAATTTGAAAACACTTCCAGCAGGACATCTTAATTTGTTTATATCGTACCAACAATTTTAAGTTTTAGGTTTGTTCGAAGTTCAAACTACTATCCTGGGCATAATTGGCGATTTAAAAGTAACAAATTATTTGGCTAGGCCCTACACATATAATTAGAATTAATTTGTTCATGAAGCTGGGGTAAAAATTAACTCTAGTTAAGGTAAATATGTTTTTTAGGTTTTATGAGAGAAAACCTTTTTCACCAAAACAAATAAAAGTGTATGTGTTTTATTTAATTTTCTGCGAATAATAATTTAAAAATGTCTTGAATATTAATTTTTAATGAGAATCGCGTAATTTAACTATACATTTTATCTTCATTTAAAAATTTCTGTTCAAATGGACTTTTTACTAATGACAAATATTAAATGACTATTCAAATTAATATGTCTAAAAAATTAAACTAAACCTACAATGTAAATATATTATTTATTTTGGCAAAAAAAGTTTTTTACTATAATAAAGCATAAAAGTATACAAAACATATCTTAAAATAAAATTTAAAGGACTACAAGGTAATTTGTGTTTATAAATTCAATTTTATCCTGATTGAACGAAATGTAATATATCTGAGAATTATTACTATGACATTAATAGTTTTTAATCCTGTCTACTGCAGATTGATTGTATTATTTATCAACCTAACCAAGCCTAACTTTTAAAGTATTTTACTGTCAATTATTACGTAAGAGTGAATAAAAGTGAGAGTGAGCTAAGCTAATTCTATTTTTATGACATGGATCATAAAATTCTATACTAAAAGGTCAGGTAAAATTGATCATGGCTGAAAACGAGTTTGGACAGTGTTGCTATACATTCACCCAAGGTTTGGACATGTAGCTAATTAATAGTAATTGAAATCACCAGGTAATCTGGGAATTGTGTCAGTCTCAAGATAAAGGGAATGCCAGGTTCTACAGGTGACAAAACGTTTCTTGCAAATAAACATACATTCTTTTAAAATAAGCGTTTTAAAATTGTTGCATGCATTCTATTTTTATCCCAATTTGACATTGATAGACAGGTTCCATTGGCAGTGGCGAAGCGTGGTGATAATTTTTGGATAAGCTGAGTCATGAACACTCAAAAGGGGCACACTTAACGATGTCGAAAATGGGATTATTATGAAGTTATATAATGCAGTACTGGCATACTACTACTACCACTTTTTATTTTTTATTTATTTTATCAGGAGTACATATTTTTAATCACTAAACATGAACCAGTTAAGCGCAATGTGCCTGTCAGCTGGTGCCTCACCATAAATGTCATACAGAAATGTAATAGTGTAAATATTTAATGAATACATTTCATTCCTTTAAGTCTATTCTTACAACTAACATAATTCTAACACTTAATTTAGTTCCTTAAATCTATTACATTTTTTATTTGATTTAATATTCGAAAACCAATCTCGAGTCCATTTCATAGCTTATTTGTCATATTAGTCACTCTAATATTATTATTTCATTAAGTCTGTGAGCCAGTTAGCCATTTTTTATTCCTCTTTTAACGTTTGATATTTTATTTATTCCAAAAAGAGTATCCGGTATCATGTTAGAAAGTGTTGGTCTTATTATTTTCATGTATCGCTTTCCGTATTTATTTATATATAAAGGTATTTTGTACTGCCGTTTTCTGGTGTTGTGACTATGAGACTGTCTTACTTTATATGTTTCTAAATAGTAGTACTGAATTATTATTTTATAGTTGTACATGTTTTTTACTGTCAATGGTTTCCAATCCTTATTCATGACTTTGGTACTATTGCTGTTTTCACTCATTATTTTAAGAACTTTATTATGAATATTTCTTAATTGATTTAAAAACAGATAACTTGTCATTCCCCAGGAGCTAATACCATAGCCTAGATGTGATTCGATTAGCGCATGATACACTATTTTTAAAATATCATATTTAACGTATTGTTTTAGTATACATATATGAAGCATTCCCGCTTTTACCTTTCTACTCATTATTTATATGTGAGTATTCCATTTCATATGAGAATCAATCATTAGCCCAAGATATTTATATGTATTAACTTGCGTGGATGTTAAACAATTACATGGGTTTATATTATTTAAACAATTTAAGCAATCACCTTTTATATCTAATTTATACTTTATAACATGCGGTAGTCTGATATGCATTGTTTGCGGGTTTTTAATGTTAATTATTAATTTAATATCGTGAGTCCAGTTTTGTATTCTATTAAAGTCTTCCTGTAACATTTGTTTAGCTCTATATACATTCTTGTGCACTGCATACAGCATTTTAACGTCAGCATGCATAAATAAATATATCGCAGTTCTGTATATAGTTTGACATTGTTCTTGTATAGATTAAGTAATTATTTATTGACCCAAGAATAGAGCCTTGTGGTAGTCGAATATCTATACGCAATTCTACACTTTCTATATTATTTATTTTAACTATTATATTCCTATTTGTTAGGTAATCTTTAAACCATTCATACCAATTTTATAAAGTAATTCTAGTAAAATATCTTTCAACATGTCTATAAATGCAATAGCTATGTGTTTGTTTTTCGTTTAATCTCTCTATCACTTGATTAGTAAAAGTGTGTAAAAGTATTTCCGTACCTTTTTTTTTAATCCGTATTGTTTTTGGTCAATTATTTTATATTTTTCTAAATAATTTATCAAGTAGTTGGCAACGTATCTTTCCATTATTTTGTTTAAAACTAGTAGAATTGCTATAAGTCTGTAATTTCCATAATCTAAGTGATTCCATTTTTTATAAATGGGTCTACTAATTTCGATGTTAAGTTTTTGCGGGATTACATCCTGTTGTACACTTAAATTAATTAGTTTTGCTATCAATGGAGTAATTTGGCTGTTGACAGTTTTCAAGTCTTTAATTATGATCTTATCTATTCCCTGGCGGGTGACCTGGTGGTCTAGGGGGTAAGGTGTCAGACTTCTGTGCTAGGGGTCCGGGATTCAATCCTCGGTCCCGGCACAGATTTATCTGATTGCCAAACCCTTACTTCACCTCTGACAAGATGTGTATTAATCACAACTTGTGAATGTGAGGAATGCCAGGCCTCCACCGTGGTTCGGATTCCACGTTAAACTGTAGGTCCTCCATTTCATCTCACAATCACCCTACCATTTCACATTAGCGTAAGTGCGTATAAACCGAACGGGTAGTAAGACGCGGTGCTAATAATAATAATATTCCCTGGCTTTTATTTATATCTAATTTATCAATAATGTATATTATTTTGGAACATGTAGCCCTAGGCATAAACATACTTTGAATTTGGTAATAGTTTAGATTATTCGTTTTGTATAGTTGCATATTGCAAATATGTTGTAGTTGTATGACTTGGTTTTTGAATATCTCACACACTTTATTTGCAATATTTTCAATATTCTCAACTTTGCCTAAATGTTTATTTATTACTTCATCAATTGTCATTTTACTTTTTCTAATTTGTAATTTCATTTATTTTATACCATGTTTCCTTAATATTACTACTCACTTTGTTTAATTCAGTTTGATAATATAATTGTTTTTCCCTAAAAAATAATTTATTGACAAAATTTATTTTTCTTTGGTACTCTATTTTATAGGCATTAGTAGATGGGCAACTTTTCCACTTACTAAATAATTTATCTTTGTGGTTCATTTGTCTGACCAAATCTGGCGTTATCCATTTATTTTGTAAGCGTTTTCCAAAAGGATTATTTATATTTGAAGCTATCATAAATTCCATTAAATATCTCAGCAATCTTTGCATATAACGATTCATCATTTTCTTGATTTTGTAACAACAAAAACAACAACAACAACAACAACTACTACTACTACTACTACTACTACTACTACTACTTCTACTATTACTATTTCTATTACTACTACTACTACTACTACTACTAATAATAATAATAATAATAATAATAATAATAATAATAATAATAATTATTATTATTATTATAAAAATAAAAATTAATAATTTTTTTTCTGTAAAATATCTATTTTTGGTTTTACTGTTTTTCCTTTTAAATGCACTTTTCGTTCAAAAGACAAAGCCTTATTAAAATTAGTTAACAAAAAGTCAACTGAATCAAAAGAGTCATTGTCGATGTCTACAGCGTCCCTTCTTTTTTGTACTAAATCATAAAACATTACTGATATATTATAATACAAAATTTAAAACAACTAAATAAAATAATAAAATCCATGTCACAATCACAAGAATAAACTAATCTACACTGAAATAAATCTTTAAAACACACTCTGTATGTTCAGAATGTAGCACTCATGAGTCGGGGATAGCCGGCTTACTGGTAGCCTTCAGTGGCTGTAATGAATAGTTGCGCGCGCATTACCCTCCATAGCTCCCCGCAGGCCCTGGTTCTCCTGGTTCCTTAGGCGGAAAGGTGTCAGCTTATCTTGCCAAAAGGAGCTGACACATTCGCTTCACGTGCTTGCTAGCATGTCACTACGCTTTAAAATATGACCATTAAAATTTCAATTTTACACCTGTTTTATGTGAAGGGATATTTTCTTTCCTTTTTCAAAACCTGGATAGTTGAGCTTATCCTTACAACTCTGACACCTCGCTACTGTCCATTAGATAGGCCCTGTTTAGTATTTATGTATTCCAAAAGTATTGGGGAAGGGAAACAACAGAGGGCAGATGCTCATCGAATTCTGTCAACGGAATGACCTTTTGGTAACAAACACCTGGTTCAAGAAAGGGAAGACTAAACTGTACATATAGAAGACCCCAGGAGACATCATAAGGTACCAACTAGACTACATCCTTGTCAAACAGAGGTTCAGAAATGGAGTGAATGATTCAAAGAGGCTGCTAGATGCCAATATCGATTCGGACAAAAAAAACTTGGTGGTATATTGATACAAGACTGAAGAGTATCAGGAAGATGAGCGTGATAAAACTAAGGTGGGACTTAGAAATATTAAGAATCAAGAGTGACATTGTGAGAAATTCAATAGAATAAAAGTTAAATGAGGTGACAGAAGAGAGTATAAGTGAGGAAGGGAAGTGGAATTGTTTTAAGAATAGATTTTTGAAGGTGTTAAATGACAATGTTGGAAAATTGAAGAGGACTGCACGAAAGCCTTGGGTGGCAACAGAAATGCTTCAGAAAATGGAATCAAGAAGGAAATGGAAAAAAAAAGTCAACAAAGAGGCATATATATGAGGCTTCTCAACGAGTTAAGGAAAGAAACAGACAAAGCGAGGAAATATCATATAAATAATACATGTGATGAGGTTATCAAACTGCAAAGAAAAGGAAGATATGACTTCATTTACCAGAAAACAAAGGAATTGATTGGGAACGAAAACAAAAGTGTGCGAATAATTGAAATGGAAAACCCTAAAGGCCAGATGGTGAAGGATCATAAAAAGGTTCTTATAATTTGAGAAAGATACATACAAAAATTGTAAGACAAAGAAAATCGACCAATGCGGATTTTGGTCCATATCAAAAAGATAGATTAACCCACTTTGGGTGTCGCATGACCTAAGGAGTCACTTTCGCAATATACTAGACTGTCGAGAATGAGAATATCAGGACTAAAATCCCGGTCGGGTGTACGAAGGGTGGTTTTCCATTCTACTTACACTCAAATGCGGGTACACTTTCTGCAAATTAATCCTTATTCACCTCTGAGCTATTAGTGTAATTAGTATATATGCTTATAGCCCGAACGATTAAAGATACGTGGTGCTAGAAAACAAACCAAATTACATTTCCAATTTTTTTTTAAAGGTTAGATAACAGGCCTTATGATTTGTCTTAATAAACACAAAGTTTCAAGGTACACTTTTAAAAACATATTTAAAATGAAACTTTACATCCAAGAGGCTTGTAATAAATTTCAAGAATAAACCAGTGCTGAGACCAATAAATCTACACTGGTCCATCTGCCCATCAAGATTAGTAGCCCGGGGTTCAATTCCTGACACAGGTGATAAAAACCCCAATGTTGAAGAACCATTTTCACAGTGATGAATTTATGACCGAGGAACTAGGTGTTGTGTATGTTCTGGTGTCAAGTTAGTTTGTGGGTCATGTGCTGATACAGTCAGTTCAGAATATTCCCGTAAAATATGAGGAAAAAAGAAACACACTGACGCATCTACTCTTATTTATAAATGTTAATAAACACATATTTATAAATAATTTAGCAGGAAACTCACCTTTCAAATGACATCCACGGAAACTAAAAATGTTTTAGACGGTTGCACAATATATGGTTAAATCTAGTGTCGTGTCCGTTCCATAATTTTACTGGTTCCTGTTGTAGTTTATTTTTTCTCCGTTTCATCTTCTATTTACTCCCACAAACTCATTTAAGAGCCCGTTTTACGACTGAATAAACGGGAATTTAGAAACAAAGGGTAGGTTTTTCCATAAAAAGTATTGATGTGTCATTTTATCCACATTATTCAACCGACACAGTTACATTGGAATCAGTTTAAAAGTTTTTTTTACTATCTAATGTTTTAAACACCTTATGTTGTATTTATTTTTTAAATATGGTAAAACTTTTCTCTGATGTTCGTTCATTACACTGTTTTCTAAAGAAAACAACAGAAAACTGCACCATTATGCAAAGTCTATTTCAAACTGTATTACCTTTCTAATTCGGGTGCACTATAATTACAGAATAAACTTCACCCGTTAGCAGGTATCTAACTAGGCCAGGGTTCTTCAACCCGTGGTCCGCGTAGCAGTTACGGCCCATTGTAACATTTTATGCCGCCCACTGGCTCATTGAAATTATAAAATTATTTAAAAGAAATAAATGACAAATACAGGTATACATATATGCTGTATGTATATTATATAATAAAATAATAAAATAAATACGTATTTTACTTTAGTTTATAAATGATTTTGGCTTTTAACTCGAAGAAAAGTATTTTGTTTTTATACGAATGTACTTTGAACCAGCAAATAACAACACCAGTAGACAAGACAAATCACGCTACCTCCTGCTATGAGAAATATAAAAATAGGGGAAAACAATAAAGAACACACTTCACGAGAAATCCGGAACTTCACCTGTCGGAAACAGGTCTAATCCCTAGTGTGAGTATAAGAATGAACTTATACGAATATATGGATCAAATCCTAATATTGTCGGTACAGTGTTGTGGCCCGCTAGCCAACACGAGACAGAAACTTTGGCCCTTGGACATAAAAAGGTCAACGATCCCTTAACTAGGGACACTAATCTCTACCACTGAACTGCATAAAATCGTGAAGTAAGGCCTAACCCCCTTAGTTGGGCCAAGGCCAGGCTTACGACATTTAAGGTGGGAGTGTGGAGGATTTGAGAAAAGGTCATCGTTTATGAAGTTTTTATATCAATACATTTTTCTGGTACCAAATAAATAAAATATTTTTCCAGTAGAAACATAGATTTTAATTTCCTTCACACGGTAACCTCAACATTTCTTGAATATCTGTCAAGAGTGTCCAGGAATTTAATTACAAATTTTTCTCTTCATTTAAAACGTTTATCATCTAATGCCGCTATGCTCATTACAGATATTAAACAACTGTTTATATCACCATGTGAAGAAAATTACACTTTAAGTTTCTACAATAGCAACATTTCATTTATTTTGGCAATTAAAAATGTTCCGCTGAAAAACAAAACAAAAATCACTGACCTTTCCTTGCTTCCTCTTCACCTCCACTTTAACAGCAACTTTATTTCAGTTGTTTGAAAACTTAGCTATATCAGTAGCTTATCTGTCTACTGATAAAAGAGTCTTGGGCTCGATTTCCGACAAGGCTGGAACATATATCGTTGATTAAATGTGCGTTTACCTTTCCACAGTGGTGAATAAACGGCTGGGGAATAAATGTTGTGTCTGTTCTAGATCTCAAGTAATTTAATAAATCATGTGCTTATATAATTAATCGGTTTAGAGAGTGCAAGTTAATTACCTTAAATAAATGAAAATTAAAAATGATACAATAACATCCTTAAGACAATAATCATTCAGAACAATTTGTGACGGATTTCATTGTGTTTATCTTGTGCAGCGTTACACTTCAAGCTGGAAGCTTGGCAAGATTTATTCTTACATCTATTTACTTTTTTATTTCGAAAATGAATATGCATTTTCAAAGAATATAACGTTTCAGATCTAGCTAGCTATGTAAGTTACCTAATCAAACCTAACAAAATATCATGTTTTATAGAAAAATGTAATACCTATAGTAATAAAAATGTACAAAAAACACTTCCTCCTTCTAAGACTTGACTTGGACTTTTTATTCCACAGTTCCCGTTAGGGGATTACAGAGAACGTATTAGTTTCTTTGCAATTCGTGTTTACCGTCCTAAGTCGAGTGTTATCCAGGGTAAGGGGGGGGCGGGTGAGTGGTTATTGGGCTATTAGAGTCAATCTCCCCAATAAACAATAATGGGACAATCTTTATAAACTGGCCCCGTGGTGCAGTGGTCAGTGCACCTGGCTATGTACCTAGGGATCCCGGGTTTGAATCCCGGCTGGTACCTCAGATATTTTTTTCCGAAAGGGGAATTACCCCAACTGTCACCAGCGTGTGATTGGTTAGACTTAAGTTAGGTTAAAGTGTTTCCACTGGTTCCCCATCCTCATACTCACCATCACTATAATCTCATCTAATCGGGATATGGAAAGCGCCTCCATAGAAAGGATGTACGATTAAATCATTCAAGTCTCCTTTGGTTAACGGTACGTTAGTACTGGCTAATCTTTCCACCACTGGTTTGTAAATGATGTAGTCTAGACGCGCAATATATATCACGCAACCTTTAGAACTCATCTGGAACTATTTGCATCCAACTAAAATAGTCATCGCTGTAAGACGCGTCGGTTTAACTTTCCGTTTCAAAAGGAAATGTCTAAAATATCGGAAGACATAATCTCACCCATTATAAGCTAGTAAGAATAAATATATTTATAACTTAGTTTTGTTTTTCTCCCAGTCTCTCACTACCCGTCCGGGTTGAGCGTTTTCAACTCTACTAATGAGGTAGTTGGAATATTTTTAGAGAATGTACCTGCATTTGCATGTAAAGATAGTGGGAAACAACTTAGTAAAAAATAATCCCACCCAGAGCTCACGGCCTTGATTTGAACCCTGGCCTCCCGATCACCGGTGAACCAGACTAGATGAGCGTGATATTTATTCCGAGTGCCCACCATTGTGGGTAACATTTTTTTATTATTATTGAGGTATGAAAGCTCTTAGGCACATCGAGTTCATTTGTGTGTTGTCTCAGACAATTAAAAAGGAATTTGAGGAAGTTCATCCCTAGAGACAAAGATATTTATATTTATCGATTTACGTATCTTAAAAAAAAAAGTAATTTTTTACTGTCATTGCTAACAAAAATTAACCCATTCCAGTGGCCGAATCGTCTAAGGTGTCAATCTCGTCTTAGATAGGCCTGGTTAAGACGGGTACATCGTGGTTCAAATCCCTGTCGTGTATACCAAGGGTGGTTTTCACTAAATGATTTCCCACTCTCCTTCCATGCAAATTCGGGTATATTACCTTTAACATGCTTCCTTCCTCATCCCTACCCCATTAGAGTAATAATTATATTATATGGGTATAGCCTGAATAGGCAAGACATGGCAATAAATAATAATAATATTTAGCATTGCGTCTTACTAATCGTTCGGGTTATACTCTTAAGTACTAATTACACTAATGGGTTAGTAATTGGTAAGGTTAAATACAGATTAAATAAAACCACATTTGCCTGGAGGTATAGTGGAAAACCACCCCCAGTTCACTCGAGCGAGAGTTGAACCTTGATCTCCCCGTACTCGGCAATCTATCTCAACACGGGTGTAGTGCGTTAGATAACTACACCACCGAAATGGATATGGTGATTAAGATTTATTATATATATATATATATAATAAATAAATAAATATATATATATATATACACACACCATATTATCCAAAAACTTTATACCAAAAACATTTTGAGTGTCAAGAAATTGAGGGGAAATAATTTTATCAGAATAACGTTTAAAAAAATGTTCTCTTCGAGATTAGTGATGGCAGTTGCATTGGGAATTGATGGGTGGGGTTGTGGGAGGTAGAATTATAACCCTCCCGCCCCTTCTACTTAAACCTCACTGGCTCCTATCGTTGCGTGGGAATCAGCATCCACGTTGACCCTGTTTTTTCTAGTGGTTTAGCCCCAGGCAACAGGCATGACGTCATAATTGCTAAATCCCCCACACTAGGCAGGAACAGAGATTTCTAATGGGGTTATTTAATTTTTTCTTTGTGGAAAAAATTATTTATTTAAGGCCTAGAATAGTATATGTTTATTGAGCAGTGTTATGTCCATTCATTATAGATTATACTTCGTACGAACTGTTGTTAAATTTATTTTTTCATTTTAATTATTTAATTTATTTTTAGATATTTAACGTGCACTCTCTGAACCAACTGATTATATCACCACACGAGAATTTCTATGGGTGAAAGCGAAATGGTCAACCAATTTTTCCGAGAAAGGTGTTTTAACACACCTGATAGGATTATTTTATACGCTACAATCGACATGGAACCAACGGCTTTAATTCCAATTCAAAGGAAGTTGTACCACGATTTTAACCGTTCAAGAAAAAAACCGTTGACCCTTGCTTGGTTTGAACCCACAAACATTGGGTCCTGAGGCGCACCAATTACCCCACGACCACTGAGGTCTACTTAAATTTGTTACGAAATAAATTTATTGGCAAAAATAGCATAGTAAAATTATTTTAAATAATGAAATATCCTAGTCTTGAAATAAGCAAGCAGAAAAATTACTGAAATGCTAATATTTATCTTATACTTTTAGTGGATTTACTTATATTTAGTTTATTTTAATGCAGTATTGTATAGTTTATTTTTTCAAGGAAAAGTTCAAAAGTTTTGACACATATTTGAAAATTTTTAACACACTATTGAATTTATAGTTTGTGGATAGATTATTCATATTTAATAATTTTGTGTACTGGTTAGATAAACATCATTATTTTTATATTTTGATTTATTCACTATATTAAATCTTATATGAATAAACAAAAAGTTAAAAACCAGATCAACAATTCTTAATATTTTTATGACCCTTTTAAAATTAAAGCTTAATATAATAGAGCTAAATAATATTTCAAAATAAAATTATTGTATAGTTATATTAATAATACTTGGAAAAAATATATTAAACTAAATACCTATATACCTTGTCCCACCATTCCCTTACGGGGTAGACAAGGAGCTGTGCATATATCTAAAAAAAAAACTCCGTACTTAATCCATCCTCACTAACTTTATCCACACTTCCCTATCCTTCATATTCCCTTCGCTTTAACATCCATGTACCGAATCAAGCATGTTCGTTTGTTCCTAAACTCTTAATGTTTTTCTTTTTCAAACATTTATCTACCACATTTAGCCACATATTAAATTACCTACCCCCTCCTTTTTATTTTCACACTCTACCTTCATATACAGGTGGGACGGAAACAATTAGACGATCTGTGTTGAGGAAAGTTATGGACAACTTGTTGAGGCTTGAATGACGTCCGGTGGAACTCACTTGAGTTAAATTATCTTTAACATTTGCAAGAGTGTAGTATTGTATTTTGTTTTTATTTAGCCAGTGATTATTTATTTTTCAATAAAAGTGTTAATTTTCAAGTTACTAATCGTCTAATTGTTTCACCCCCATCTTGTATTTGCTTCGTCATTCGATCCACACTCTTCCATAGATTAAATTGAATTATAATTAATTTATATATTTTACTATAGGACCTAATAATAATTTAAATACTTACAGTTCTTGCTAACGTTCAGTTAGGGTTTATTGTTCTTAACGCTTTCTCATAAATACCTCAAAGCAATGTGCACATATTGGACACAGTTTATTTATATTATTTTAAATTGATTGCTCTTTGAATAACTTAAACTAAAATAATAATTAATAATATATTTATCAATATAATTTCAACATTGTCTTTATTTTCAATCGAGACTAAATATTTAGTTTCACTAGATTTGTTTCCAGCTATAATTCTAATTAATTGCTTAATTTGCTCTTTTTATTGCGGCAGAACAGCCTTTTGGTGGTACTGAGCTCTTATTAAAATGTATTATAAAATCAAGCTTATTTGAACTTTATGCTGTTATGAAACAAAATATAAATATTGATGAATCCCCTAAAAGAATGTAAAAACAGTTTTCAGTTCAAAGTAAAAATAATGTTATAAGTGGCTGTAACGGACACTTTTGGTCCCAAAATGCAAATTCTATACTTTCAAACACAAGGTTAGAAAAACAACTATTTAGTTTATTCCTTTGGTCGGCAAATGCTAATTAATGCTTACTTTTATTTCGTACTAAATCTATCCATTATTTAAATGGAAGCAGATACATAAAATATTTATATGAAAAAATATATGGAATAAGACTTGCTTATTTCTAAAACAATAATTCGTTCTTATAACTTAGTCACACATAAAATAAAATATCTCAAAAGCTGATTAGTAACCAAAGATTTAATCATTAAAAAAAATCTTTAATGAGGTTACTAGTGGACTAGATATCAATCTAATATAATCCGGCTGGCCTGTAACTACTCTCACTCAACGTAAATGTTGGTTCATTTCCTCTATATTCTACCTTACTCTTACTAATTTATGAGCAAAATTTAAACGCATATAGCTCAGTAGGGTAGTAAGACTCACTGAAAAAATAAATTATTTTAGAGTTATAGAGTCAACAGTTAAAGAAAGTTGTCGTAGTTGAACGCGGAAGTGCTTATAGGTGTAGTATTACAGAGTGAGCAAACAATTGTTCCATACGTAGACTCCATGAATCCCAGGCTGTAATGCACTTGAGTAGTGAAAGGAGTGTGCACTTTTTTTTTAGGAACGAGCACACGTGACTATCTTGTTGAAGTCTTGTTATAGCATGTTAATATCTTGATATAATCTAGTCAAGATGTAGTCTTGTTACAGTCCATTTGAGAGCCTGATTGAACGCTCCCGGGGAACAGTATAGGGCTGTTTTTCAGGGCTACCCATGTTGGTGAAGATCTTGTTAAGGATTTCAGGCTACCCTTAATGTAAGGACTGAAGGGCATAACAACCCAGAGAAAAGGATCATGTACAAGTAGGATGTGACAAAAGACTTGCACGACGCAGTGTTTATATTTAGTTCTTGTACAATTTGTAATTATTATTTTTTAGATCATACTCGATTTATAATAAAAGTCCAAAGAAAAGAACCCATTGCCTTTCACCATATTTTCAAACGTACTTCCCATCAATCCCTAGCCTGGGGTTGGGGTGGGTAAATGTCACTAAGTAGAAACGACCAGTAACAGAATGAAATATATTTTTAAAAATAAAACATTTTATAATATTAACAATCTAATTAAGTACCCTATATTAAAATATATATATAGATTAATTGGAAACTATACTCATGGTAGGGTGGGGCAATTTGGGTAATTTCAACTTTAATTTAAGTTTTCACCTTTAAAATACTTGCGAAATTTTTTAAAGAGCTATTTATATCTTTATTCATATCTTCTGAACCATATCTAGTAATAGATTTTTTGAAAAAAAAAATATAAGTAGGACATAATAATAAAGAACATTATTCTCAAGAGGAAATGACATTTTAGTAAAAACGTGGGGTTATTTGGATCAGGGATGGGGTTATTTAAATCACATATTTATTTTTATATTTTAACATGATTATAGCTAGTTTAATTTTTTTTATTATAGGTGTATACTACTAGATGCAAACCAAATGTTTGTATGCATTTTCCACACTTAAACTGTTTATTTCCAAAGGCCCCGACACATACTTCATGAAACCACAATTTGCAGGTTTGACACCTAATCCAGTCTCCTTTTCCACTTGAATTTTTGTCAAACTTTACAAAAATCACATGGTGCATTTTATTCTTCTTCTTCATTGTCAAAAATAGTATCGATATTATAGTCTTCATCTGAGTTGCTGAGTGTAGCGAACTCAGATAAAATATGTCTTTTAGGCTTTTTAGAGACTTGGTATTTCAAGGTCATACCAGTATTAGTTTCTTTTTCAAACAGTAAAGCTCTTTTCGATCTTACTTTATCAACATTTTCTTGTGATGTTAGATGCCAGTCTCTTTGTTTTGTCCTCTTTTGTTTGTATGTGTATGAATCTTTGACCGGTGTCGGGTAATACTTGAGAAAAAGAAATGGTAGATGTTTGTTGTCTGGTTGATGGTCCTGCAGTGTCACATGGACTTCCCGGTTCTCACATAGGCCTATCTGCAATAAAATTGTGTGAAGGAATAAATTTTTCTTCGGGCACTTTAGCGCAATTGTAAGGGAATATCCCTGTACACTCAAAACCTTTGACCGGATTCCCAACAGTTGCTCCTTTGATCCAAGCAGCATTTAGCAGTCTGCCGAAGGTTAATTTGGTGATTGAGCTTTTTCGGTTGTTGTGAATGAATGAATAAGTTTCTTTATGATAAAACGCTTTTAGGGGTTTAAAAATTGGCCTATCAATTAGGCTGCAGAACTTGCGTGGTGTGAGGTGGAAGGCACAATAGCTCTATTTCGTTATGCAAACAAAACTCAAGACACTGAACAGAGTGATGTGATGAGTGGCCATCTAAAATAATCAGGCATTTCATAGAAGTTCGGTGTTTTTGAAAATGTTGCAGACATTTTAGGAACAATTCTTCACTCATATACCCACTCTCTGACATTAGTACTAATAATCCCAATGGCATTCCAATGTTAAATTCCTCTATCATCCTTTTCCCCTTTAAAATCACGACTAAAGGTATAAAAAACCCACTAGCGCTGCAGCATGCTACAACGGTCACGTTTTCACCTCTCTCTAAGCTTGTTAATGAAACTACCTCTTTCTTCCCCTTTTATGCTACTATTTTAGATGGTTTGTTGTTCATCGAAAAACCAGTTTCATCCATATTGTAAACAGATTGTGGCTTGAACATGGATTCCAAGATCAACTGTGACATCATTTAGTAATTTGTAAAATTCTTCTACTGCATTTCTATTCATTCCTTCGGCGCGAGATTTTGACAAATCTTCTGGCTTTCTTAAGGAGATATCTCAATGTCATTTCATGAAAGAAATAAACCAATCCTTGCCTGCAATTTTGGCATAATCATTCCAAGGGGTCTTGATGTTAAGAAACTTAGCAAACTGGAACGCAGCTTTACGCACACTTTCCTATGAATGACCAAAACCACAATTACAAAGAACTTTTAATCTTTCTACTAGGGCTCTCTCCTGCTCGAAAGATAGGACTGTAGGATAGCCTATTGACTTTTGTATTATAATTGGGTTATCTTGGTGATGCCCATCAGCGGTTTTAAGTAGTTTAGCCGCCCGAACTCTTCTTTGTAGTGTACTGAACGGTACCTTGAAATGTGATGCAGCTGCTCTGACACTCCAGTTTTCGTTAAGTGTACTGTTTAGGGCCTGTGTCATTCCCTCTTTTGACCATTGTTGGTATCTTCTTTTTTTTTTGTACTCTAGAACCATCTAAAATCATATTTTAAAACTAAATCAAAATACTAAAATAACTTAGATAATTTTACAAGTCTAAGTTATTTTGTATTTAAATATTGTAAAAATGGTTAAGGTGTTAATATATTTGGACTTACGCCTACGAAGATTCAGTATTAATAAATAACAATTAATTGTTTATAAATTCAAACACACTATCACTAAACCAAACTGAGACACACTTATCCATCAAATAAACTTTCACTTAACTGTCTGAGGTGGCCCGGCAAAATAATGAAACCCTTTTATCCCCCCTCCTCGCCCCGCCCTTCAAGAGTACCGTTATAGGATTAGCCAGTTAGGTCAGTGTTTAACAGGGCTGCCAAATATAGCACATATAAGTATTTTAAACGAGACAGAAATACCTTTCCAAATAAACTAACGCTATTCTTCAAGCTTTAAGTACTAGTGAGAAATAATGTGTAGTAGTTAATATGTTTAGTTTGTTTTTAAAATTGAGTTCAAAAGTTTTTATTTTCAAATCCAACCACGATGATAAAATAACATTCTACGAAGTGTCATAAAGAGATAAATAATTAATGGTATATTCTAAAAATAAATAAAAACGCAAGAAAATAATGATACAAATAGGCCCTTAAATAGTGATTCAAATAGCTCCAGAAGCAAACTATTTTTAATATAAAATAACTCTATTGTTTTCCAATAAAATACGTTCAAACTTCTTGGTGATGAGCCCAGAAGACTAAGCTATAGGTTTAAAAAAATTACTTCTAAATCAACAACTATAAGAGGGTAAGACATTACAACGCAAAGACAATTATTTACATCAATCTCACGTGGATTGATCTCGTAAAACAATTTTTTCAGCTATTTAAATGTTTAAAAATTATAATTTTTTCATACCAATTTACTGCCAGTAGATCATTCAGTAAATTAGAAGAACTAAACATAAAAAAATATGTGCATAATAACTGCGCATTAGCTTGAATATTTATTTTGATTCAAATAGCCCCTTGATCCAAATAGCCTCACCCTACCATATACCAAAATAATGAAATCTAATGTGCCCGTTTTCAAAACTATTTCAATTCTCTCTATTTGATTTCATACTGTAGCGATTTATTAAATAAATACTACCATTCAAAACTATTTTCATCTGATTTAATTAATCACCTACTTGAAAACAAATTGATAGCCCCACCGTTCTCACTCGTAAAAGTTTGTTTTATGATCTTCGTTTCTTTCTATCTCTTTTTTCTGTTGTTTAAACACAAGTATTTGATTAAATAGTACTATTTCAATGGAGTATCAATGTGGCTGAAAGGGTTGAGGCAATATTTATAGCACGGGGGGACCTAATATATTCAAGCAATGTCACAGATAAATTGTTTCGTTAGAGAACAATTAATCTTCTCGGAAGCATTTAGATAACTGTACCGTATTGTCTGTTTGACGGAATGACCGCATGACAATATTAATCGCGGGTTCCTGGAATTGGAAAGTTGTGTTGTTGAGCACACGAACCAATGCAGTTTGGAAGTTCAATTAGCACTCTCAGAAAGAGATTTCTCATTTTGAGCTTTCCTTTTCTCTTATATAGGAAAAAATGGTCAATACAATTCTAAATACTTAGTGCGTTGAGTGTTTGTGTTTAGGAAACGTCTCTAGGCTAACGAATAAAACTGATGTTTTTAAATTAATAAAAGATTTTCTCTCCTTCAGTATTGCCAGTGTTTTCTAATACTAATAATTATTTCTCTGTCTTTCACCTTTTCTACTTCTCTCCCCTCACTAACAGGTGACCTTGAAGGAAATAATGAATATAATACAATAATACATACTTCCCCCTACTAACTTCAGTCATAGAATGCTACAAGAGATTTATAACAGTGAAGGGTGGGATTGTTTTAAAAAAATCACTTAATCTTGTGGACTTCGGTCCATTTTCTAGCGTATTTTTTTTACCCGCATCTTACTACCTGTTCAGGTTGTACGCATATATGATAATTCCTCTTATGGCTCTGAGATGAGGAAGGAAGCATTTTATAGATAATCTTCTTTCCTTTGTGTGGAAGAAGAGTGGAAAACGATTTAAGATAAACCACACTCGGTAAACCCAACAAGGATTCAAATCCCCAACCTCATCTTTATTATCAGGCCAGTATAACACGAGTATGATGCTTTAGACCATTCGGCCACTGAAGCTGGTTTTCTAGCGTATTCTTTGATTATGTATGTATGTATGTATGTATGTATGTATGTATGTATGTACGTATGTATGTACTGTATGTATGTATGTATGTATGTATGTATGTATGTATTTATGTATGTATGTATGTATGTATGTATGTATGTATGTATATATATATATATTTTTTTTAAACCTACAGACCCCCAAATATGTATTTGCGTACCTCTAGGTGTAAGCGCACCCCAGGTTTAGTAGGAACGGTATAGAGAGTCTTGACGGACGGAAATATCCTAACAAATAAATGATTTTGATTAAAAAGTTGGAAAGTTAGCCTGCCACTCAACTTGGACTCGAACGTTGAAAAAATACTGACACACCCGTCGAAATGCTTATTAATTAGAATAGCTTGATAGTTACGTTTTTACGGTGCTACCGGATGAGTCATGATATGAGAATGGCGTGCTGGGTATCTGATAAAAACCGCCCGCATGCCAAAGACACCCCTATAATTTCTTCATCAACCATAGATAATCTTTATGGATGATTTTTTTTCGTTTGTTTTTTTGTCCGAATCTTGTTGGGTATCTTAACAAATTACGAGCCGTATCGTTGGCCAAACGGGACTAGATGTCGGACCCGCCTAGTCTGATTAGCTTGTGACGAGAACTTTGGGGTTGGAGTTGCAAATGAAGTTTAATCGCCTCTAACTCCATCTTCCTTAGCCTTATACCCCATTAGTGTAGTTATTATTATTATTATTATTATTAGCACCACTTCTTACTACCCGTTCGGGTTATACGCACTTACGCTAATGTGTAATGGTAGAGTGATTGTGAAATGAAATGGAGGACCTACAGTTTAACGTGGAATCCGAACTACGGTGGAGGCCTGGCATTCCACACATTCACAATGGTTTGGCAATCAGATAAACCTGTGCAGGGACCGAGGATTGAACCCCGGACCCCCAGCACAGAAGTCTGAAACCTTACCCCTAGACCACCAGGATACCACGGTCAGGTAGTAAAATATTGATAAGTGTTTGGATACGAAATTTAATCAAAACCGTTAGAGTGAGTTTCGAGAAAATAGATTTTATTCTCTTTTGCCCTTCATTAAACTACCCTTAATTTTAGGGTTAAATTTATATAATTCCAAAAATTAACCTGGGAAACCTTATAAAAACCTTACGGTCCAAATTTTAGCCCGATTGATAAAATATTTTTGGCTATAGGCCGAGATATAGACATACGGCATCGCGAAAACAATTTTTTGTTTGTTTCAGGGAATCATGAAATATCGACATTTATTTTTTTGACCATCACAATACTTCTCCCTCAGAGGAGTCGAGAGAAAGTTAAAAGAGACAAAATGTGTAAACCGGAACACATTAGCGCACAAAGCTTCAAATTCCTCATATCAATTCAATTGCAAACTTTTTTTTTTGTGAATTAATTATCAGATTCTTTAATTTATTGTACATTGCTTATTCATAAAATACTACAACGTTTTGTTTTGAAACATGTTTTATGGATACATATTTAAGTCTGATCTTTTTATTAACGTGCCAATGATTGACTTGTCAACATTTTTATTCACATGCAGCTATTTTTTCTCTTATTTCAGAACTACTAACACAAATAGCATCGACATGATTTACATCAACTTAATCTTTTTTTTAATATATATCTTTTCTGTCATCCTCTCTTACTACCCGTTAGGGTAGGAATGTTGAGATTAGTGGAAGTGTATTGGCTTTTCCACGGAGTAAAAGTGGAAAACTATTTAGGAAAATACACCCACAGTACATCTGAACAAGATTAAAACCACGGTCTCTCCATAATCGACAGTCAAGTTTATTGCAAGAGTGACGCCCTAGACCATTCGATCAACAAAGCGGATCTTAGCTCTGCTAATATTCATCGGATTTAGTATAGATTCTAATCTAGTTTAAGAAAACCCAATTAAATTTATAATTTCTTTGATAATTTGAGATATTTACTATAGTTGTCAAATTATGCATTACTTAATGCATATATTAAACGAATTAATTTATTTAACAGTGATATTTAAAACATATATCAGTCCAAACCTAGGGGGGAAAAATATTAAACTTTCGTTAAATAATTTAATCACTAAACTTGTTATTTACTAGCACGTGATTTTGCTAGGAAGTGAGTATACTAGTGGACGTAAGATTTGAGTAAAAATCATTTATTCACGTTTTACATATTTTTAATAAATCTAGACACACATACTAGATATACTAAAACAAGAAATTCTCTGTTTAAGAACTATAGTGCTTTATTTTACTTGTAATTATTGTTTTGATACAATATTGCTTAAGGTCATTTAATATAGTATCTATAAACAAAATATAATTAATTATTAAGACCAACCTAATACATATTAGGGTCATATTGTGTACCATAGAATTAGATTGATAAGCTTTTAATTGATATACATTATAGTTTAATATATAGATTTTATCTTAATATAGAAATATTTTAATCGTGAAAATTTGTGCTCTCCAGGAATATGTCTTGGTAAAGCCCAATTTATCTTGATATTTCGGGATGTGCCCGGGCAAATTGCGATGTAAGTGATCGTATTCGGGCAAATCACGATTCAGCTAACAGTGTAAAGAATAATTCAAATAAAAAAGTATTTGCAAAACATTACAATTTAATTGGATTAAATTGAAGAGTATACAAAAATGTAAAAATTAATAAACTGCTGAATAAAATGTATCTTCTGTAAAAAAGATGTTCAGCCTCGTAAATTAAAATAAATGAAGTAAATTAATTATAATTATTTAATAGAGATAAAAAATTACAAATGATAAAATTGCTTAGTGATAAAAATAAAATATAAATGATGTAAACATATAGATGGACTCACAGTTCATTTGTTGGTGTACGGAATAGAGGAATGACACTTCAATTTACATTTTATAACGTTCGCCTTGCATTTAATTTTTTTTATTAGAACATTTCTGCTTGCAATAACAGTGACCAAACCCTTGCCCACCAGTACTTGATTCTTTCCTGCTTGCTTCGCTGAGACTTATTTCTTTATTTTGAATTAAAGCACCTAATTTATAATAACAGTCATCAATCACTTCTAAAACCAGCCCCAAAATATTCTTTGCCCTTTCGTAAGCACTGACTAATTCTAATTCAAGACATAAATATAAACATGTGGAGAACATTTTTGATACTGACGTGTTCAGGGTGAACGAAATGAGAGTACGTAAAGTTTACGTATGTATGAGGTATATGTTCATAGTCAATATTACCCTTGGGCCTGAATAAAGCGAGAAGTCAGTCTGTCAATAAAATATAAAAACATATTAATAGTGTTATATAAAAATAATTATTAATAGTGTAATTTCATTGTAAGTAAAGAAAGTGCGTAATATAATATTATAGTCCCATAATGATAATAAATTATAATATACCCATCCCTGATAACCGTGCGCAGAAATAATATTTAACACCGCGTCTTACTACCCATTCGGGTTATACGCTTAAGTACTAATTACGTTAATGGATTATAAATTGGGAGGGTTGAATCTAAAGGAAGTGAACCCGCATTTGCGTGGAGGGAGAGTGGAAAACCATTTAGGACCGACCGAGATTCGAACCTCGATCTCCCTGTCCTCGGCGGTCGAGCTCAACACGACTAGCGCGTTGGCCAACTACGTCACCGAGGCGTTCGCTATTTGAGCGGTGTTAAATGGTCACATCGCGATTCGTCCGGTCGCATCCCGATATGCAACGGTAAATATATAAAGTTTGATCGCTTTCCGTATATATATAGCTTGTGATTCATGGAGTTTAAGTATGGGACAATTTATTGCTCACTCTGTAATACTACACCTCTAAGCACTTCCGCATTCAAATACGACAACTTTCTTTAACTGTTGACTATATAACTCTAAAATAACTTTTTTTTTCAGTGAGTCTTACTACCCTACTGAGCGATATGCGTTTAAATTTTGCTAGTAAATTAGTAAGAGTAAGGTAGAATATAGAGGGAATGTACCAATATTTACGTTGAGTGAGAGTATTTAAAGGCCAGCCGGAATATATTAGATTGACATCTAGTCCACTAGTAACCTCATTAAAGATTTTTTTAATGATTAAATCTTTGGTTAAAACTGATCAACTTTTGAGATATTTAATTTTATGTGTGACTAAGGTACAAGAAAGAATTATTGTTTTAGAAATAAGCAAGTCTTCTTCCATTTATATTTTCATATAAATATTTTATGTATCTGCTTAAATAATGGATAGATTTAGTACGAAAGAAAAGTAGGCATTAATTAGCATTTGCCGACAAAAGGAATAAACTAAATAGTTGTTTTTCTAACCTTGGGTTTGAAAATATAGAATTTGCATTTTGGGACCAAAGGGGTCAATTACAGCCATTTATAATATTATTTTTACTTTGAATAGAAAACTGTTTTTACATTCTCTTATGGGATTCATCAATATTTATATTTTGTTTCATAACAGCATAAAATTAAAATTAGTTTGATCTTATAATACATTTTAATAATTTTTTATTACAATCAGAAGGTTGTGCTGCAGCAAAAAAATAAAAAATAAATAAATACAATTAATTAGAATTATAAATAGAGACAAATCTAGTGAAACTAAATATTGAGTCTCGATTGAATATGAAAGACAATGTTGATATTTAATATATATATATATATATATTTAAATGTCTCGAGCAATTTTTTTTTTAATTCCTGGTTAGTTTTTTATGTTACAAAATACTTGCTTTTTTTGAGAAAAAATAATCTAAGATTTATTTACAAATAATACATTTTTGAAAATTTTTTCAAAACTTTTATAGAATACTTGAGAAATTAAATGCGGTTGTATCATAAATACATATTTAGATATGTATCCGTTTTATAATAGCTTTATTATACTTACCTTTGGACCACCCTATACACTATTTATCTAATTACTGTTAGTAGTAGTTATAATAATAATAATAATAATAATAATAATAATAATAATAATATGAATTGATTTTGGTTTTGTTTTGTTTCAGTTTAACATCAATACGCTATTTATCTAGTTACTGTTAGAAATATTATTATTATTATTATTATTTCTAACAGTAACTAGATAAATAGTGTATTTATGTTAACCTGAAACAAAACAAAACCTAAATCAAACACAATAACACATATTTTCACTTTTATAAAATATGTCAATTTCAATCATTTGTTATATTAATCAAACCTATTTTGAAGAGGATGGTTCCGAAATTCCTTTATTAATATTTAAGCTATCAGAAAAGGTCGAATCTACCGTGGTCCAACTTTACAAATACATTTATCCTCTCTAATTTAAAACCTATTTGTAAATATATGTTTTAAATTTCTAAATAAAATTTGACAAATGAATGGAAGAACAATAAGGCATTCTCCCACACCTCCAACCACCAAAAAAAGTCGAAATTTTGTCGCTCCGAATAATAATCAATTTTTTTTTATCTGTACCAATCTTGTTTTGGGTAAGCGCCGCAGCAACAGAAAATGGATTACGTTCTCAGGCCGACGGTTGTATGGTAAATCATAACTAGGTAAGTATAAATTAATTTTTACCTGAAGCAACTTCAAATGTTCCAAGATTACAGGTTGATATTATTTATTTTTGCTCCCGCTTCTTTAACATTTGAAAACATTTCGTTCACACCATTAGTAATTAGGATAAAATACAACTAAAAACCTGTTAAGAAAGCTTTTGATCTTGTCAGCTGTATTAAAAATATTAGTAGGTAAGTGTAAGAAAGAAATTCGGATGACTCACGGCGGCCAGCTTCGTGCTCTACTGAACAGCAATGCGTGGCGATATGGCTATGGCCGCAAGGCTCACATAACTCGCCGCTGCAGTACACCATTTGAGGAACATTGCACTGGCACACTGAGTTTTTGTATTTTTTAACAGTTTTTTTAGCACCACTTCTTACTACCCGTTTGGATTATAAGCTTATGTACTAATTACGTTAATGGTTTTAGGAATTCGGAAGGTTATTATAGGAAGTGTAGAAAACCATTCAGGAAATACCACCCTCAGTACACCCGACCAAGATTCGAACCTCAATCTCCCCATCATCAGCAGTCTAATCTACTACGAGAGTAGAACGTTAGATCACGCGGCCATTGAGGTGGGTAAAGCTAGTGTTTATAATTTTTTGGCAGTTAACTGAAACGCCGCTAACTAATAATAGACACGATGCAATAAATACTTTTTTTTGGTATTATTTGACCATTTTGTTTTGATGACCAAGCTTTCAGTCACCAGGATTTAAGAGCTAAGAATTTGGGTATCGAAAATCGTCATATTAAGATAAATTTTACCATATTTTATATTATTAAGAATCTAGAGTCTCAATTAATCGAGTTTTACATAGTATAGTTTATGGATACATATTCTAATAATTTTTATACTTTCATCAGTAGAATTTAAGAAATATTTAACTTGTTGACCAGTTTCTTGAATTCATTAACTGTTTAAATTTACAAAATATTATATTGTTTTATATTGATCTATGATAATACAACATTAATTTTATGTATTTTAAAATCTAGTGTTTTCTAAAGCCAATGTGACAATGAGCGCGTATAACGAAGTAGGTCATATTGGGGTGAATTATAGTTTATTATAGGTTTGACCTATATTTTGTGTGTCGTGCCTAAAGAAATCTCCTGATCGGAGGATCGCATGTGTTAACGTAACAAACATAAAATTACCGTTCAGTTAAGGGAAATTTGGTCCTAAAAGTACACGCGCAGACAGCCCTTAAATCCCGGATTGTGATCAGATTATTTAAAACAATTTATGCACATTGTCACTTACTGTGTGGTGTTATATTTTATTTATCGAGGGTTATATATTTTGTGGGTTTTGTCTATATTAAATTGACAGCGTTTATTTAAAATTTTTAATAGCTACACTTTAATATCATTCAGTTAATAAAACAAAAAGAGGTGAAACTGCCGGATAGTAAGAATATTGTAAGTTACCTTACTTAATATAGCTTGATTAATCCGATACCTTAGCTCAGTCGGTAGCGTGTCTGTCCACTAAAGGAAGTGTCTCAGATTCAATACCCGGCGTCTCCAAATATTTATCAATATATGAATCCTATTTTTGACAATTAACGTTTTAAAACGTAACGTGACGTGAAGTATTTATTTTAAATACAGTTAAAATAAAATATTTTATGATATCTACAAATTTTACATAAAAATATCTGGTAAAATAGTAACTTACTTTATAATGATTACATTATCCCTTAAATTATACTTCATTGTATCCAAAAAGTCATAACGTATAATACAATATTGTAACCTGCCGGACGATCTAAGGCGTCACTCTCGTATTAGACTGGCCTGCTTATTATGGGGAGAACGGCGTTCGAATCTCAGTCGGATCTACTAGGGTGATTTTCCTCAAATGTTTTCTCACTCTATTTCCACCCAAATGTTTGTAGATTACCTCTGAAATGCTTTCTTCCTCATCCCTACCCGATTAGAGTAATCATTATATATACGTATAACCTGAACAGGTAGTAAGATACGATGCTATTATTTTTGTAAATACATCAATTTATCATGGTTTATCATGGTAGCTTTAATTTTTGGAAAAGGCTAAATATTTTCTTGCTAATTAATACCTTTGTAAAATGTAGCTGTGTAAACTGTTTCTTCAATCCGGGATAGTCATTTCTGTCTGCTTTGTGTAGTAAAATAATTTATTCTTATGTCTATATCTCTAATAAATGTGTGTTTATGATGGAAGTAGACTAAACTATTGTTAAGTCAGCCACAGAGAATAGAACTTACTAAGAAGTATGAATTCTAATTTATCTCATCATAGTTTACTTTTAGCACCTTATCTTATTACTACGAGGCTGCAGCATAAATGTCCCCTTATTATCTTGTCGACGTGTCTTGATACCTGTTTGGACTATATACTCACTCAACTTTTCCTTTTAAACATAGCTGATGTATTATAATTATTACTGGAATATAAAATATTCGAAAACACCCAAAGGTCACTAAATAAATCACACATTATTTTAAACTAAATTTTGTCTTAAATATAGATAACTATAAAATTAATGCTAGAGAGATAAAGTAGGCTAGAGTTTGACGTTTTATAAATTAAAAACAATCAGATTTTAATCATAATCTATGACCTATGTTTGTAAAACATCCCAAATACTCTTTTACATACTGTTACACAACTCTGTTACTCAATTATATATATGCATATATGAACATTACAAATTTATTCCTAAGCTTTGATAAGGGGGCGTTTTAGCCCTATAAGGCAATTTTAAATAAATAAGAACAGTTATTCAGAAGTATTAGGAATAATATTATCAACCGAAATAACGCCTGTCGGTGACACTAAATAATATTACTGGTTACAAAATATTTTTAAAATCTGACATCTGACTTAAATATAATAGTATTTTACATATATATATATATATA
>CABFWB010002646.1:58657-100542 GCA_902151455.1 Timema bartmani | reverse complement strand
AAGATACTTTAAAGAAAAATACCTTCATCCATGACCTTTTTAAATATATGAGAGCAGTCCAAAAATCAACTACATTATATCATTAACAGTAGGAAGGGACTTATTTGAATTATTTGTTATACATTATAAAACTGCGAAGAACTTCACTTAATAAACGTATAAGCCGAGCGGGTAGTAAAGAGAAGGTTTTTTTTTAGCACCGCGTTTAAGATTGATTTGATAAGTAAAAGAAGATTGCCAACGTAATTCAATAAGTTTGCGAGGGACGCAATTTTGCTTGCCGTGGATTAAAACCAATGAAATGGGATTCGCTGACTGATTGAGGGATATTGAATTACCAAGACTTTATGAATAGATGCTAAGAATATATATATATATATATTTTTTTTTTACTATCTATTCAAAAAATCTTTGTAATTATATATATATATATGTATATATATACACACACACACACACACACACACAATAATCCCTGACTGGATTACATTTTAAAATAAAAGTCTTCGCTAAATCTACATTCGCAAGCTATTTTACGTTGGTTTAAGTTTTCCTATTTTTACAACTGATTACTAATCATTTAAATAATACCAGACACAAATTATAAATGCCTATGTATGTTTTTAATTGTGCCCGGGCATTATTTTAATGATTAGAAATCCGTAGTACAAATAGGATAACACTAACCAATTTAAAATATCCCAAACACAAATGTTTAAGGAAGACTTTTATTTTAAAATTTAGTCCAATCAGGGGATTATTGTTTGAATGTAATCAGAAAATTAGAGCTAAGTAATATTCGATAAACCGTACCTGTAGGCAAGCGAATAAAGGCTTCAGTTTTGTCTGGCGTGTTGTTGACGTAGAAGTCGGGGTTCGAATCCCAGCCAAGTGTACCGACGGTGTTTTTATTTTGAATGGTTCCTAACGCTCTCTCTATTCCAACTCGGGTGCATTTCCTTTGAATTATTCCTTCCTTATCCTGGCTAGCCCGGGTGGGTGGTAATACGTGGTGCACCCCACTTCACCCCCTCTCCCCAAAATAAATAAATAAGAAATTCGATACCCACTTCGGTGGCCGCATGGTCTAACGCGCTACTCTCGTGTTGAACTAGACTGCCGATGACGGGGAGATTAAGGTTCGACTCTGGTCGGGTGTACTGAGGGTGGTTTTTCCTAAATTGTGTTTCAATCTCCTTCCACGCAAATGCGGGTGCACTTTCTCTCAATTAGACCTCCTTAAGCCATAAGTGTAGTTAGTACATAAGCCTATAACTCGAACGGATAGTAAGACGTGGTGCTAAAAAAGTAGTAATAATTGATATTTTTAATAAATTGATTTTAAATACGCATGTAAGCCATTTTTAAAAAAATGACCAAGGTCTGGATGGGGGTAAGATCGATAAGAAATTGAGCCTTAAAGAATCGTCTTGGATGGTTCAAATATTGGTTCGGTTCTATATTTATTAGTCTTGACGTGATTCTAAAACACGGTAGGTACGAGTGAGCTTATAGGCTGTCTTAAGGGCTTCATTTGCCAACTGTGTTAATTAGAAAAGTTATTTAAATGATAACATAACTTTACTCGTTAATATTAAACTATTCACTGTTCATCAAGTTATTCGAGATAATACTTGTATTAACACTTTCCTTTAATTAACGAGCATCAGGTAACAAACGTGGTAAAAAAAATAAATAGTTTCCCTTATTTCATTCGAAAAGGAAAAGTTACCGCACAGTTTTAACAGGTGTGTTATTTATAACCTATAAATAGTCTCATACCATAACAGTTGATGGGTTGTAGGGGGTCGAACTTGCTATTTTATGCTTTTTATGTACGCTATCATTGTTAAATTTTATTTATCTAGGGTACTTTCTGCACCGACTGATTTTATCAGCACACGAGAATTTCTACGAGCGAGAGCGAAAGGGCTACCATTTTTTGCCGGAAAGATATTTTTACATAACTTCCAGTGCTCTTTTACACGCCACAATCGACATGGGACCAACGTCTTTACTTACCCTCCGAAGAAAGTTGTGCAACGGATTATCATTGCTTGACCAAAATCCGTTGAGCTCGGCTGGGTTTGAACCAATGAACGATGTTGAGACGAGCACTTTACACCAAGATCACCGAGGTAAACCATTTTTAAAGTAATGCAATAAATGTATGGGGCTGAAATTTAGTGTAACTAGATATTAATACAAAGTGTACACAATGAAATATTTATAATAATAACAGACTCCATGGCTTGAGCCCGTGATTAAACTATACCAACCAGGCAGCCGCCACCGTTAGCTATAATACTGCTAACATTTGCTGATAGAAGGTGTCATGTGGTAAACACAACGAGCCCTTCAGCCGTTAATCTCAGTTTTCTAAATAGTTAAAGAAAGTTATCTTCAATATATAAAGGTTAAAATTGGTAAAAATTACATAATCTTTAATGATGCATAAATACTGTTATTTTTATAATTCAATAATTTGATTTTATCTCATTTTGTAGTACGCAATGTTGTTATTTAAAATTAATTTATAGGCTTACATATAAAAGGTATATTTCAATAAATGTCTTGTTTTGATTGTACTGATAGTAGAGGCAACACCGACTAGCAGAACATAATATGGCAGGCTGAGGTAGAGGGTCAGATAATCCCAACTAATGACACACCCAGGTAAAGCGGACGTTGGCTTCCTTACCTGGTCGGTGTTGCTGGAATGGGCTGAGACATTTCTACTTGCCATCTTTTCCAAGATAACCCCCACTAACCACAATTATGTTATATTAACTGCCAATAAGTTATAGACTCAGATAATCATAATAATTCTTATTGTCGAATGAGCTTAACTCTAAGATTTCTTTATGTGGGTGGGGCCAATTCTCAAGATCTTGGCCATTCAACCTTATCTTTACCTCTGCTCTTCTGGCGTATGAAGGAATTCATTCCTGTGATCGGGGACACCATCAAGGCGATCTCCATTATAGGATGATACGTGGGAATGATGATTGTAGAAAGCAGAGAGGATCTACAGCTTAGTGTGGGCTCCGAACCACGGTGGAGGCCTGGCATTTCACACATTCACAAAGCGTGAGCCAAAGCCGGAGGTGAAGAAAGGGTTTGGTAATCAAATAAATTAGTTTGAACCCCGGAACCCTAAAACAGAAGTCTGACACCTTACCCCTAGACCGCCAGGTCCCCAGATTTATTTATGTTAATTGGATTATTTTGAAAGTACTTCTTTCATGAGATTATTTAAGTAAATAATATGTTTCATAGCTGAACTTTGGTTCTTCTAAGTTAAAATGGATTATTTTGAAAGTACTTCTTTCATGAGATTATTTAAGTAAATAATATGTTTCATAGCTGAACTTTGGTTCTTCTAAGTTAAAATGGATTATTTTGAAAGTACTTCTTTCTTGAGATTATTTAAGTAAATAATATGTTTCATAGCTGAACTTTGGTTCTTCTAAGTTAAAATGGATTATTTTGAAAGTACTTCTTTCATGAGATTATTTAAGTAAATAATATGTTTCATAGCTGAACTTTGGTTCTTCTAAGTTAAAATGATGGAACATTGAAACCATACATTTAAATTAAACTATAAACTCTATTAATTTAAACTTTGTTTTTGCATGTTATTTATACCCAAGCAAAATTTATTAGCTATTCGTGTTTTATATAGAAAAATATTTATATTTTAAAAGGTTGTGTTATGTGGCTTGACTTTTCTTTTTCTTTTGGCGAGCACCGTTTGAGACTGAATTGAAATATTTTATGTTTTAGCGATATTTACGAGAAAATCATTGAATTATGCTTTCACCATAAGCTAATTTTATTTAACATACTCTTTTAATTTTTTTATCAAACTATAATGATAAAACCCGCCTCGTGGCGTAGTTAGCTAAAGCGCTAGTTTCGTGTTGATCTGAACTGCCTAGGACGGGGAGATCAAAGTTTGAGTCTCACTCGGGTGAACTAGGGGTGGTTTTTCCACTCTCCCTCCACGCAAATGCAGGTTCACTTCCTCTATACTCAACCTGCCCAATTCCTATTCCACTAGCGTAATTTAATACTTGAGCATATAACCCGAACGGGTAGTAAGACGCTGTGCTAAGTAATATTATAATGATACAGAGAGAAATGCCTTACATGACTTATTTTCCAAACAATTCTGTTCAATTAATTCGAATTGTCAAAGCAATTGCGTTATCAATATTCACAGGATGTCATCAGAAACCCACGTAGTTTGGGGGTGTGAATTGGTTTTAAAAAAGCAAACTTATCTTTGGAATATTTATATATAAAAAACAACATTAACCAAGGGGAAAAAAAATTACATGAGGTTAAGCAACTACTTTCTGACCCGCTTCCGTGGCCGAATGGTCTAAGTTGTCACTCCCGTGTTAAACTGGTCTGCTGATGACAGGGAGATCGGGGTTTAAATCTCGGTCGGGTTTACTGAGGATGGTTTTTTCCCTATATTGTTCTCCATTCTCCTTCCATGGAAATGGGGGTAGATTACCTCTAAACGGCGTCCTTCCTCATGCACACCTCATTAGAGTAATGATCATATATACGTAGAACATGAACACATCTATTATCTATGGCTGAGTGGACAGGGAGACGAAATACATCTCTTCATCTTCATTTAATCCTTGGGCCAAGCATATTTAATTTTTTTTTTATGTAGCTCCATTTTACTGTCTATTTATTTAACACATTCTTGTATTTATGGTTAAGGTATTTTGAATGAATTAAGGTTGCCGTCTTGGGTTGAGTTTGTAGATTCCTAATTATAAAATAAGTTGATGGGATCGACAAATTTAATCATTGCGTTTATCACAGATTTATTTACTTTTCTAAAATATCTATTTATTTAAAAATATTCCTGTTCCCAGGATACTAAAAGTTTCAAACAATTCGTAAATAGCACCACAGCAATATAATCTTAAATAATTATACACATAATACAACACTTAACAAGTAACATACTCAATACTACAATATTAAATATTTTTATAATACAATTATGAGGGTACGGTTGCAGATATTTAAAAAAACAATCCAATCCAATTGGAGAACAAGCTTTGAAACAAACAAGGGAAATGGGGAAAAACTGTAATAATTAATAACTCTGGTAATTTAATTCCCCTTGGCCTTCTGCCTCGCTTACCTCGTAATTACTATTAGTGATAAAACAGAAATAAAGGGGTGGAGTAGGGGTTTCGGAAAGGACGTGGTTCAGGAACAGAAAAAAGTATAGCCCTAACCGAAACCGGAGTTATTATACCGATCGCGAGAAAGCCACAAGGGGACTAATGAGGTTGACTGGTTCGGTGGCTGCGAAGTTTTATTTAGGTAAAATTTAAGGTGGGGTGAAAGGGGACGTGAAAAAATGTAAACGATTTTGCAGTTTATATAGCAAAACATTTCTTTGTCCAAAATAAATAAAATACTGCTCCAATAGCCAGGTTTGGTTTAATTTTCTTCACATGGTGATATCAAAAGTTGTTTAGTAACTGTCAAGGGTGTCCTGGAATTTAATGACAGCTTCTTATCTTCATTTAGAAAAAAATCTCAACTAATGCCGCTATGCTCATGAAACGTATTAATCAACAACTGTTATATCAACTGTTAAGAAAATTACACTCTATGTTTCTACTGGAGCGTTATTTGATTCATTTTGACAAAAAAAAAATTGTTTGCTAAGAAAAACTGCAAAAACACCGACCTTTTCTCTCATCCCCTAAATCCCCAACTTAATAAATCAAATTCTGGACGATAATACATAGTGATAAGAATAAATATGATATTAATATAATAAATAGATACGATACACGGTACACAACGCGCGAAAAATTCGCATGGAATATTACATACAACCGACCACCCGCTTCCGACATAAAGCCCACATACTCGTTAAACCCAACCCCTCTCCACGTGGGACAGTCATGACAACCCGAACCTTCTAGACATCAAGTGATCACTGACTGTACTGACAAGCCAAGAAAGAGAGGGGAGGATGGGTAGCCGATGACAAACCTACCAACAACAAATAGATAAATCACCTTAACCTCAAATGGCATCTCCAAACAAGAAAACAGCCACGCCCAATTATATACCAAGCAATTGAACAAAATTGATACACAAAAACCACAATTATATTTTGACCATTTCTTTAAATTTAATAGTAAAGAAGCCTTTAAGGTGCATCATGCTTGTTTTTGATTATAAACGTATTTAATGTTGCGCTTTACAAAATACAGTTTATATCAACACAATATTTACAAACTGACTTAAGGGGGCCGCTTCGGTAAGCAAGAAATGCTCGCGCATACGTTCATCTCTGACGCAATATTTAATTCTACGGTACGTTATTCAAAAAATATGGTTCACGCCAAAATAAGGTCGAAAGATCCCAACGGGGATCTTTTTCCTTAACACCCTATATTATTAGTTTTATTAATATTTATAAAATGCGTGAAAATGTAACATTAGCTCATTTTCATCATCTTTTAAATCATATTTATGAAGCTATGAGACTAGTCTTGAAAAAAAAGGGGATCTAGATAGGTTTAGCCTTTGCAGAACAAATACAGTAATTATTTGATAGGCTCACGACATAAATTTTTAAGATATTTGAGAACTAGCAGCTAGATAAGAAGTTTCGTAGCTTACTTTCCTCTCTTTATTAGTGACATGACAAGGTGAAGGGTGGAAGAGAGTATAAGCTTAGACAGAATAGAGAGGTAGTTCAAGACAACGACACATACTTTTTGTATTTTAAGCCTTGTGGACTGACAGCGATTGATACTTTTTCGCTAAGGCGGTCGCCTTAACAGGGGGAATTATGTCTAATACTACACACCCAGCAATGGTGCTTAAATGTTTACTAATTGGATAATAGTACGAATATATACATGCATATATTATATTTTAATATACTATATTAATATTATAATACATTATATTTTAATAGAATATATTAACATTATAATATAATATATTAATATTATAATTTAATATATAAAATAAATACGTATGTATTATGGCACCTCCGGGATTCAAACATATGGCTCCTAATCCTATGTTCGAACACTCTAACCACTAAGCCACGGAGGTTAGTGCGTTATCTTTGGAATGTAATGCGTTCAAATTAAGTCTTTTGAAACTGTGCAAGCTACAATAATTTTATAACTCATCTCTAGCTCTAAGATATGGATACAAAATTTTTTTGCGTGTGTACCTAAACGGGACAAAGGGAAATTTAACCCATTGTGGTTGATTTTAAAATTTTTTTTGGCCATGTGTCACCGGAGAATTTGCTTGAAACAACATGAAACGTAACAATTTTTTTTAAAGCATGATACTAATAGAATTGAAAATTAGGTTTACTATAATATTCATGATAATAATAAAATCATATTCAAAGAAAGAATTAGTTATATTTAATAATAGAACGACTACTTAAATTTGGTTAATCTTATGCTTCAAAATACCCCATTTAATGAACGTTGTTACTCAATTAAATACATTAGAGGTATTATAAACTAAATCAAAGAAGTTAGACCAACTACTGAATTCCAAAAACTAGAGATTAAAGTGAGACTTTAATAATTTTTAAAAATAACGTTCATATTTGATTTGGTAAGGAATAATAAATGCTTCTTTATTTATTTTCCCCCTCTCCTTAGTTGATATTAGCCTTAGTCTTCTATGACGACATGTTTCGCTGCTATAGATGTTAAAAAATCTTCAAATCTTATCTATAATAATAAAAGGAAGTGTTTCTATGTGTGTTTGTTTGTTTGTGTGCGATGCTATTTTTGGAGTTTTTATAGCAACACCTTTTTTTTGGTCAAATAAAATTCAATGATCTTCCAGTAGAAACAGAGTTTAATTTCCTTCACATGGTGATATCAACAGTTGTTGAATATCTGTCAAGGGTGTCCTTGAATTAAATGACAATTTTTTCTCCCCATCTAAAAATTTCTCACCTAATGCCACTACGCTCATGATAGATATTAAACAACTGTTGATATCAACATGTGAAGAAAATTAGACTATATGTTTCTAAAAGAGCAATAAACAAATATTTTGGTATAAAAATTGTAAAAACACTGGCCTTGTCTCGCTTCCCTACACTCCCACCTTGGGGCTGTTATTTTATGTGAAAGGGGGCGCTAAAAAATCCCACTTTCCCAGACCCCTTTAAGACTGTGCAGCTTTGCGGGTCGGTTCGGAACGACCAAATTAATTAACACGACTTTCAATTATTATTTTCAATCGTTTTGTTCCAATCCGACTAGATCCGATTCAAACAAATGGAGGATACTCTTTATACTATTTCAAATATCACCAATGGCACATGGGAAAAAAAGGCATCAGCTGGTCTTGTCTGGTTTCCCGATGAAGGGGAGGTTAAGGTTCGAATCCCTGCTGGTTGATATGAGGGTGGTTTTCTACCAAACAGCCTCCAAATCTCCCTCCAAGCCAATGTAGGTGCTTCCGGTAAACAACATTACTCATCCATTAATACCCTTGAACGAGATACATTTTTATGGCAGAGTTGTGTTTTAAACAATTATTTAAAAAACTTATTCTACGCTAAAATCTAAATGTGCAGGCCCTAGTTTTTAATTTATTTAAATATTTGGCTTGCACTTTCTGAACCGACTGTTTCTATCAGTACACGAGCAATAAACTAACTTAACTCTAGAACAGACACAACACCAACCCCCAGTCGTTAATTTATCACCGTGAAAGGGTAAACTCTCATTTCACCAATAAAATTTTTTTCGCCCATGCCAGGAATTGAACCCGGTACCTTCATTAGACAGACACGCTACCGACTGAGCTAAATTGTCGGCCTTAGGCTCTAGTTGATTTAATGTTTACTCTTCCATAGTTGGAAAATTTAATTTAAACTTTGATTCCTTCAATTCCAATTTAAATAAAAACCAACAAACATTTATATCATCACAATCCCTTCCAATTTGTTAAATAATCATTGTTATTTACTAAGGTAACTTTTAATGTTAAAATCAACATTTCAAATTGAGTAGCCTAAAGAATTAGTTCAAATATTTAATTTGATATTTATTCTATTTGTACATTTGCTTTTTATTCGCAATTTGACAGCAGTGGGTGCTTTCGAAAACCGAATAGAATACCTGAAACAACCTATTGAGGGTAAAATAATATTGTTTTAAAACGTGAAGAGCTGCGCTTATTGTTTTTTTTAGGTTTAGGACTTTTAAATAATATTAATTTAATGAAACTATGAAAAGGTTTACGGTATCGTGGCTTTGTTTTGATGGATTTCACGGTAAAAGTTCGCAAATGGGACTCTATTGCGCAAACTAGCAATGTTTATTTTGAAGCAATATATGTAAAGTTACAGAAAATTTAATGACAAACATAGTCAAATGTAACGAAAAAGGAAGAGAGAAATTCAGTTAAATGCAATAGACTAAATATGTATCTCAAATACTAAGGTTAAGAATGTAAATTACGGAATAAGTATTAGCAAAAAATAAAACACGAAAAAGTTAANGAAGAGAGAAATTCAGTTAAATGCAATAGACTAAATATGTATCTCAAATACTAAGGTTAAGAATGTAAATTACGGAATAAGTATTAGCAAAAAATAAAACACGAAAAAGTTAAAAAAAAAAAATGTTCATACATAAAATTTATATAGTAATAAAAATTATTAAAAACTTCTTCACACATACTATATTTTTGAAAAAATCGTTTTTCAACAATTCCTTCTGCATAAAATGTCCAATAATTTCACTGAAGTTCCAATGAAAGACCAAAGTTTGTCTAATTAAAAGATGTGTAATAGTTCTTTATCAATAGTTCTGAACCATACTCTGATTTTGGTAGGAAGAATAGTATCTGGTAGTTAATAAAGTTACTAAAACAATTTTAATATGTTCATACATCAAGTCATGTTATCTGCAACTGTTATTTTGGATAGATAATTTCAATATTTATAAAATAACACTGATTCAGTGAAACCCAGTCAGACTGAATCACAGTAGTTCGAAATTCTGGATAATCCGAACACAATTTTTAGAAAACTGGGAAAAAAAATAAAATAAATGAAATATATTTTATTGGTTAAAAAGATCAAAGTTAAAAGATAATTGTAAGAAATGGTGATATCTGATAATAAATGCTTAATATTTACATGTTGTAGTCAACACAATGTGTTTTCCTGTATTTAAAAATAATTACAGCACATTTTACATGTTATACATCAGTTAAAAAACGAAAATTTGGTTAACCTCATTGAACTATAATTTAAAATTCAGTAAAATACTATATTCCCGTATTCTCCCACATAGTCAGAATTTTCACTAATCCGGACAAGCTTCGGTCCCAATTAGTTCGGATTAACAAGGTTCTAGTGTGATTGGGTAAAATGTTATCAATGTTGGCCGTAAAGAAATATGTTTGAATTTTTTAAAATATTCGTTCAACCAAAATCAGGGTAGAGTATAGCCTAAGTTTGACTTTGGAAAGGAGTGGTGAGGTGTGTTTCTGTGGGAGGGGGGAGGGGGGGTGGAGAGTTAACAATGGTCCCTAGAATACTGATAAACAGTAACAAAACTAAACAGTGCCCTAGGCAAAATAAGTTACAGCTTAGGGCCTCACAATTCGCAGGGGACTAAAAAACATATATTTAATTATTGTTTCCAATTGGAATACTATAATATAATCTACTATAGACATTTTTTATTTTTATTTATTGGAACTATTTAACGTCCGAACCGACCGATTATGTCAACACACGAGGATTTCTATGAGTGAGAGTGAAAGAGCCTACCAATTTTGCTGGGAAAGGTATTTTCACAAACATTCCAGGGTTCTTAAACAGTCCACGATCGACACGGGACCGATGGCTTTACTTCCACTCCGAAGGAAGGTGTGCTACGGATTTTTATCGCTCAAGAAACATTCGTCGAGCCCGGATGTGTTTCAACCCACGACCATCAGATCCTGAGGTGAGCACTTTACCTCAAGACTACCTAGGTCAACTATTAAAGAGATAAAGGTGATCAAAAGATAAACATTTAGTCAGTAAATATATTCCTTTGAAAATAAATTGTATTTTTCACTTTAAATGCTATTAAATAAATAAAAGGCATACAAGTATAATGTTTTCTAGTTTTGTGAGACCTTTTGGTGTAATTTTGTTAACAAGGAGCCTCCATGATTTATATAGCGTAGGGCCTCACCTAGTCTAAATCCGGCACTGTAGCTAAAATAAACTCTCGCTTGTTCTCATGTTTTTAAATTGATGTGTGACGTTTCAAAAAGGTTTGGATGCTTCCTTTGAATTTGAAGAAGATAAAAATCATACAAACTTACATTCATTGTGTTTGGGGCATATATAATTATTTACCCAAGTTTGTTTTAATCAAATTGATAACTTATAACATACACACATAACCTATAATTTGTCTTTTTACATATGGAAGCAGGCTAATAAATACTAACAATAACAATCTTATTAGTAAAATATAAAATGTTCCATAGCTATGCCTTAAGACTAAATTTGGCTAAGCACAGTAATTGTTTTAATGTAATATTGATTTTGTATGATATCAGCTTTTAATTTTCCACTTGTATTTATAATACTCTAATTTCTGACAGCAATATAAGGATTTGATTCAATCTATCTGAATAAAGTTCATCTCGTTACCTCACCTTGAATCAGGGAGTAGAATAAATAGACTTTGACGAGATTTAGTCACATTTTAAAATAATATTACTCGTCAGTAATAAAGGTATAAACAAGACACTGACATTTTAAATCCCTCCCTTCATTTTCCAACCAAATCTCTGTGATTATTTTTGAATAGGGTAGGAGCTTGTCAGCTTGTAACATGTAGTGCTATTTGGGGTAGAGTGGGTGAGATAGAACATGTAGATTAAAATAGGACCAGCTGAGCCAGTCATAACTTATCACTTAGGGTATTTTTTTGGGGGGGCGAGGCGGGGAGCGCGAGGGATGGATTCGTTTCGATGTTCCAAAACCTTCAACCATTCCTGATAAGAGTATTTCACCTCACAGGAGTCGGCCAGACTGACAAGCTACTGGGTGGCCAAACTGGCGAGCGAGCGCGTGATTAGCAGATAGCTCTCGATAGTTGTTAGCGAGGAGGCAAAGGTTTGACTCTTGGCTCAGTGAACTGAAGGTGGTTTTGACAAGTGTTTTATTGTTGTGGTTTTCTCATCCTCTCTCCACGCTAATGGTGGTTCTTATATGTAAGGGCCTACTTTGATTATAATATTGAAGTATTTTAACATATCAGTTTTACATATATATATATATAGGTATGGTTTATGATCTTACCAATTAAATTAAGCCATTAATAGCAAGTGTGCTAAACCTATCGATAGTAATCAAAATGTCAAAATGAGAAGTTTTCCTAGCACTCAATGAACCAACTTATAGTAATATTGCCTAGCGCCTGTAAACTATACTGTACCGGGTCGAGCACGCGCGCTTGAAAAATAGAATCAGTTCTATCTTTCAAGCGTGCGCGCTCAGTCGCTCGTTCCAGTCTTTCCACCTTTCATTACAACCAATGTGTTCTATTTTATATTTTAGTCGCTCGCCCAGTCTGGCCATCCCCTCACTCACCTCATTAGGTTAGGGAATCATCCATAAGCCTCATAGCGCTTTATTCCTATTTTTTCCGACTCTTCCCTCCCTCGAAAATAACACAAAGTATACATTTGGGCTACCCCTTTTCCCCCTCCAAGCTGTGCTACGTAACTTTTCACATCAAGAGTGAATGTCATTATTTCATAGGTGACACTAAAAAGAGAGACTCAAATTTAACACTACTCAGAATAAATTTTAAATTACGAAATATAAATAATTTATTCAACATTAGAATGTAATTATAAGATATGTGTTACGTAACACTGTGATGTACTCACATGTAACACCATGTATACATTAGAGCTCCCCCCCCTCTCAACATTGTTACGTGGTTTATGGATGACCCCTAGTGAGATATCTTTTTCTCACGACACCCAAACCAAAATTGAAGACACGAGCCCACTCTGTTCATATCTAATAATTTACTCCATTGTCTCAAGAGATAAAAACAATTAGTCCAGTGTGATTTTATATCCCTTGGTTTAATGCAGTGGTACACAAATCCAAAAAACAGCTATTACTCTGAGATAGTTCCTTCGGTGACCAAACCTCCACCCCGAGGGGATGCTTAGGAGGTAAGGGATACTCAATGGCTCTTCCCCAGAAATTGTTTGGAGAATTCAACGTCTTTAAAAGCTATTCATATAGAGTTCCATTTTTTAAAATTTTTTCCTAAATCTTTTGCTAACACGCCTTCATTTTTTAATATGTGTTGAAACCATTGGAGGGGGCACCACCTAATAGGTCCATTAAAATTTTTTTTAAGCCTATGAATCAAAAAACATATAATTGTCTCATGTTGTATAAAACATAATCATGCAGATTTCCCGCTGAGAAAACGACAAGTAGAGGTTTAATACTCTTCTAAGGTCAACCAAGTGAAGACTCTTGTATGTTCCCCATCCTCCTCGCCTGGGGCTGACGGACGGAGCAGCGCGCGTTTGAAGTGGTGGCGTTTCTGACGTAGGACTCGCCGAGGACCTTACACTCGACGATCAGTCTCTCTCGTACGTATCAGGAGCCCGTCGTGGCCTTGTGAAGGGGTTGCACCAGCAGTTTCTCTTCCTCGTGGACAGGCATCGCCATCTGACTCTCCACGCTGGGGCGGGTTAACAGCAACTTGGAACTACCACTGCGTGAACTGGCGTTTGAGATGTTGGTCATCAGGCTGCGCTGATGAACTACTGAACCCTCCCGACTGGAACAAAACAATCAAACAGTCAGTGGACAATGCAGGTTTTCGTATTATTTTTGTAAACATATGTATTTTGACACAATGGTATAGTCTATGAGCTAGGGATGACTAAGGTAGATTTATGGAAACAAAAACCCATATTAGCGTGTATTTTCTTAAATGGTTTTTCACTCTCCCTTCACGTAAGCCCGGGTCTACCTCTTTTAACTTCACCCTTCATCCCTAACAGATTAGTACAAATATGTATATCCCCAACAGGTAGTGAGTGATATGTGGAAGAAAAAAAAAGTTAAGTACCTGATAGAAAGTTGAGGCACTGTAAAATTACCAAAAATATGATACATGTTTGGTGTTTTACGTTTTTTATAAGAGTAAGGCTTCTTTCCGCAATTATAAAAGTACGACACTATCCCTATCTTGAGCTAGTTCTACCCAGTCCACCTCATTACGTCTTATCCCTATCTTGAGCTAGTTCTACCCAGTCCACCCCATTACGTCTCATTCCTATCTTGAGCTAGTTCTACCCAGTCCACCCCATTACGTCTCATTCCTATCTTGAGCTAGTTCTACCCAGTCCACCCCATTACGTCTCATCCCTATCTTGAGCTAGTTCTACCCAGTCCACCCCATTACGTCTTATTCCTATCTTGAGCTAGTTCTACCCAGTCCACCCCATTACGTCTTATCCCTATCTTGAGCTAGTTCTACCCAGTCCACCCCATTACGTCTTATCCCTATCTTGGGCTAGTTCTACCCAGTCCACCCCATTACGTCTTATCCCTATCTTGAGCTAGTTCTACCCATTCCACCTCATTACACCCTATCCCTATCTTGAGCCGCTCTATCCAGTCCAACTCATTACACCCTATATCTTTCAGGTTCATTCTAATGATATATTCCCATCTACTACTAAAGGTCTTCCCGTTGGTCTCGTCTTATTGTGGGTTTTCCAGTCAGTACACTAAACATGCTTCTAGATTCTCCCATTAATGCTGCATGTCCTGCCCACAGTAATCTCCGATACTTGATTATCCTAACAATATATTTTTATGAGTACAAGCTATGGGACTCGTCATTATGTAACCTCCTTCCCTCCGCAGTGGTCTTATCCCTTTTTGGACCAAATATCCTCCTAAGCACCTTGTTTTCGAAAACCCTACACTTTTTTTTTTGTCATGTAAGGTAAGAGACCACGTTTCTCAACCATAGAGAACTACCGGTAAAGTTATGATTTTGTATATTCTGAATTTTACATTTCTTGAAATCAGGCGAGATGTCAACAATTTACTGACCGAGTAATATCATGCATTTCCCAACTATATTCTTTTCATAACTCCCACTCTAATATTGTTATCGCTAATTAAAATTGTTCTTAAACATTTAAACTAATTAACACTGTCAAATGATATGTTCCTCGAAGTAGTATCTAAGTTATCATTCCCAATCTGTGTTCTCTCTGCAAACATATAATTATCCTTTTCAGCGTTTACTTCTAAACCTATTTCCTTACTAGCCTCTCATAAAATTTCTGCATTTCTTGAAACAGCTTCCATACTATTTCCCAACAAAGCTAAATCTTCTGCGTATCATAATAGCTGCACTGTACTGTTTAATGTGAACCCTCCCCTAATCATTTGCCTAACCATAATAGCGTGCCCTAAGGCTATATAAAAAGTAATGGGTACAGTGAATCTCCTTGTTTCAACACATTATGACAAATGACATTCTACCCGTTCCCTGTCATCATGCATATCAGTTAAACATACCTCAATAGTTTTTTGGGTAGTATTAACTTTCTTTTTTAGCACCGCATCTTACTACCCGTTTGGGTTATGCGCTTACGTACTAATTACGCTGATTAATTTAAGGATGAGGAAGGTTTTATATAATAGGAAGTGTAAAAACATTTGCGTGGAGGGAGAGTGGAAAATCACTTCGGAAAATCCACCTTCAGTACACCCGACCGAGATTCGAACCTTGATCTCCCCATCATCGGTAGTCTAGTTTAACATGAGAGTAGCACGTTAGACCACGCGGCCACTGAGGCGAGTATATATCCCAAACTTAAAATTAAGGCTAGCAAAAAATAAATAAACCGCTTGAACTCTATATTATTATTATTATTACCACGTCTTACTACCCGTTTGGGTTATACGCACTTACGCTAATGTGTAATGTTAGGGTGATTGTGTGATGAAATGGAGGACCTACAGTTTAACGTGGAATCCGAACCACGGTGGAGGCCTGGCATTCCTCACATTCACAAGCTGTGATTAATACACGTCTTGTCAGAGGTGAAGGAAGGGTTTGGCAATCAGATAAATTTGTGCCGGGAGCAAGGATTGAACTATATAGAAAAATACTATAAAAAATACTATAGAAAAATACTGTAAAGCGTCAACTATCCGAATTGATTTGAGACAAAGTTTGTTCGTGTAATCTAAAATTAGAATGGTTGGATTAAGAATAATTACACCACTTTCTGCTCCACGAAAAAAACCCCCAACCCCACTATAATAATAATAATAATGATGATGATAAAAATAATAATAATAATAATAATAATAATAATAATAATAATAATAATGCTAGCAAGACTTTTTTACAACAAATGAAAGATGAAAAATGACTGAATGAAATTATAAATGGGAAGGAATGAATAGGAATAACGACCACATGAACCGACTCAGGGAGTGGAAGGGGTTTGGAGGAAGGGGGGGTTACGTCTTGGTTGCGGTGATTAGGTTCGTTGTCCTTTCGAATAGTCGCCGTTCGACTGTATTATTATTGAATTATGAAGGAAGTGGGGTTAGTATATATTTTCTCAGACGTGATGATTTTTTTTTAGTTATAAAAGTGAACGAAGTTGGTTTTTAAATTACCAACATAATTACCGTTCTCAAATCAAGATCGCTTGATATTCATAGAATGAACTGTTGTGAGTTTTCTTTTACAAAGATTTTACTTTTTTTTTTATCACCACGTCTTACTACCTGTTCAGTTTATACGCATGTACAATAATTACTCTAATGGTGTAGGGATGAGGAAGGAAGAATTTTAGAGGTAATTTACCCGCATTTGCGTGGAAGAAGACTGGGAAAACACTTAGGAAAAACTATTCTCAGTAGACCTGACTGGTATTCAAACCCGTCATCAGCAGGCAAATCTAACACAAGAATGAAGCCTTAGACTATTCGAGAACCGATGCGGGGGCTTTCACTATTCTAATAAATCCTATACTCCTCTGAAAAATCATCTAAAGCCCCGTTCAGACCAGCACAGAACATTGAACACGAACATGTTCACGACAAGTGTGGACGGTTTTCTGAACGGATCATTGTAATAAAATATGTTTGTTGTTCCGTTCGTCACCGATCCACCAGTTGTCGGTTTTTACCCGTCACATCAAATAATGTTCGTGTTCGGTTCTGTTCTAGTCTGGACGGGGCTTTAGAGAACGTAATTACTACACCTTTATCCACTTAAGTATACCTCAGTTTTAGCTTCTGTGGTGCTGACTGACAGCTCACAGCTGACTTCTGACGGCTTTGAAAAGCTACCACACCATATTATGTATCCCTACGCCGAACCATATGATCTGCAAAAAACATGTGTTTAGCAGCTGTCACTTCTGACAGTCAAAATTTAGGTATATATCTAACTGTTGACTGTCAGAAGTCAGCTGTGAACTGTCAGTCAGCACCAAATAAGATAAAACTGAGGTATAGTAGCATGGTCTAAATGTTGGCGCACCCATATAGGGCCTAAGTACCGCATCGTATCGGTATTTCTACATTATTTTCTGTAAAAATAGGGAAAAAACTTAAATCGGAAATATTTTTCGAGCCTATGCGATAAGCCAGTGTGTGCCTACTCTATAGCGTCACGCTCGCAACACATTGGATTGCCAATGATGAGATTGGGATTCGAGTCCGGGTCAAGTGTAATGAGAGTGGCTTTTCCTCATTTGTTTTTCACTCCCCCTGCACGCTCCCTCTCCTACATTCAAGCTTCTTCATCCCTAACTGAAAGGATAGATTTGCGGACAACACAAAAGTGTAATAAAACGCAGTGCACAGTATAGAAGTCACCACAACCTTAAGGTGAGAGTACAGGGGACGCAAGAAAAGTTCAGTGTTTTTGCATTTTATAGCAAAACAATTTTTTGGTCCAAAATAAATATAAAATTGCTCCTTTATAAAGTTAGAGTTTAATATTCTTCACGTGGTGATATCAAGATTTGTTGAATATCTTTCATGAGTATGGTGGCATTAGATAACAAACTTTTTAAAAGTAGAGAAGAAGTTGCCGTTAAATTCCAGGACACCCTTGACAGATATTCAACAACTGTTGATATCACTTTGTGAAGAAAACTAAGCTCAATGTTTCTAATGGAACAATATTTGATTTATTTTGCAAAAACACTGACCTTTCTCGTGTTCCCAACATTCCCACCTTGACAAGCTCAGCTGTTACGCGGAATTTTCATGAGTTGCAACGCATCACTTTAACAAGAGTATATATATTTTATCGTAATTTTCCAAATCCAGGTTGTAGAATAGTGTAAGGCCGGTGACAGACTGACGTTTTGGTCACTGCGACACAAACGCCGCGACAGATTTGGAAATGTTAATGTGAGCGTTTCTTGGGCGTAGCGACCCCTCTCATATGAAACAATGCAATACACTAGAGCGACCTGGTCACGGCGTTTGTGTCGCAGCGACCAAAACGTCAGTCTATCACCGGCCTAAGGCATGCGTGTCAAACTCGTTCGGTCAAAAAGGTCAAATTGAAAATTTAATAATCTCTGGGGGCTGCATTTCAGAAAAATCAGTATTATTATCTTTGAAGTTAAAAACAACAACTTTATTTTAAAATTTCTGCTGTCACAAAAATAAAGTTAAGATAAAAAAAAAACACTTTCTTTTTCCCAGAAATTTGAAAATTGCATTTGCATCAAGAGTGTGAGTGTAGGGCTTTAATCCTAGTGTTGAAGTCACCTGCATAATTGATTACTATTATGTGCCCATAGGTCAAGATCGATCAGGTTTTTGTTTTATTCATAAGGAAAAAAAAACTTTTCCCACATGCTACCAAAAAATTGCACACATTTTATGTGCAAATTAAACCATTTTTGGAAAGCTACCTAAAACTTTAGCGTAATTTATACATATTTGTACAACCCGGACGGAAAGTGAGGCGTAGCACTAAAAATAAAACTTGTCTTAGTTCGTAAATTATTCGTTACCTGTAGCAATACATCGTGCTTCCTTTCCTAGCAGCCTTGGGTTTCCACAGGTGGAAGGCGCCATATATCAGCGGGTTCACCAAGCTGTTGGACATCCCGAAGAAAAAGATGGCTGATTGCAAATCTTCACTCTTCTGCAGGAAAACAAAACAAAAGTAACCTTACAATAAGTTTTTTTCTTCTCAAGTTTGCACACAACTTCAGACTCAAAACATTTCTTCACAGATACTATTTTAGAATTTGTTATTGACTTTATTATGATACTATTGAATACGCGTAGAAATGTAAACTAAATTGTCAAGAAACTGTTAATCATAGTTTGTAGGTTGGAGCCACAATCAACATTTCATAGGAAGCACCTTTCTTGACACTAAGATAAATTACTAGAGCTACGTTCACGTATTCATACGTCAGGTAATGTGATCTTCAGATGTCCCATTTGATATATATTATCTATACCTATAAAATAACACTATATGCATAGTTTCTTACCAACCCCGTAAGGGAACGGTGTGATTATGTATGTATCTATAATTATATATGTATGTATGTATGTATGTATGTATGTATCTATAATTATATATGTATGTATGTATGTATGTATGTATGTATGTATGTGTATATATGTATTTATGTATGTATGTATGTATGTATGTATGTATGTATGTGTATATATGTGTATATATGTGTGTATATGTGTGTATGTATGTGTATATATGTGTTGTATGTATGTATGTATGTATGTATGTATGTATGTATGTATGTATGTATGTATGTATGTATGTATGTATGTATTTGTGTGCATGTATATATTATGTATGTATGTGTGTATGTATATATGTACGTATACAGGCTGTTTCAGTGAAAGCGTGCAAAAATTAAACAGGGCATAGGGGATGCTCTACCGAACATTTTGAGATAGGGACGTGTGGTCTGCGAGGCCAGCTAAGGGCGATATTGGGGAGAACCTGAAGGCTATTTCGTATGGGGATATCTCAAATCACCTGTGTATGAGACCCCAGTGGACACAAGACTTGGAATTGGTTGACAGGATTGTCGTCGCCTGTGATGTGATTCGCAATACGCATGGGATATTTAAACGGGTACGGCAGAATATCGTACGCCGATGTCATGATTGCATTGGGGTTGGTGGCCGTCGTTTTGAGCAACTGCTGTGAGGTACGAAATGGTAGGTTCTTTCCGGTTTGTCATTGATATGGTATAATGCACAGTACTACCTGTTCGTAATGTTACAACTAAATGTAAATAAATTACATGTAATGATTAGCTGTAAATAAACCGGACAGCTGTAACAGTGTTAGACATGTCTAGGCCCATATCCACCTTGGTAGAGCGAGCATCCCTTATGCCCTGTTTAGTTTTGGCACGCTTTCAATGAAACAACCTGTATATGTATGTATATATGTGTGTATGTATATGTATGTATGTATATGTATGTATTTATGTATGTATATATATATGTATATGTATGTGTGCATGCATGTATGTACATATGTATGTGTGTATATATATATATGTATGTATCTAAGAATGTATGTATGTATAGTAAAATGTTATCCAAGTTTACCACTAAAAATATTTTTTAAAAAGTTTACTCCTTTCAAAACTCTTCTATATTTGGCTATGAGAGATTTAGCCAACATATCTGGAACAATATTTTTTTCTACCATGAGATATATAGCGAGCATTTTTTTGAACCAAAGTACTATTTCACTGGACCTTAAAACTAAATTATCCTCAGCTAAAATACAAATCTACACTATGAGGGAGAAAACCCCAGTTCACACAAGGATAAGCTTTTTCTACCTCGATGGGAATAAAACCCGATACCCTTAGCTCTGAAAACCGAGGGTAATCATTTTAAGTGCGTTAATACTTGACTGGAGATTACACAGGACGGGAACGGGGAGGGGGAAAAGGAAGAGAGAAATAAGAGGATTAAAAAATACTTTATTAGCAATTCTGGAAAGTATGACGTCAGCCTAATATACCAGCTTTTAAAAATATTTTTGAAATATTAAAACATTTTAAATATAACATTTGCATGTAATTTACATAGTACTTGCACTATAATGGCCCTAAATCAATGTATGTATATAGATATATATACTACATACGTATATAATAATATACATAATATGTACATATATAGTGTGTGTGTTTAAATATTGATATTGTATGTAGGACACACAAAAACACACACACACATATATAATATACATAAATAATACACACATTCATATTATCTAAAGTAAGATTCTGGTAGGAAGAACAGTAAATTACAGTCACAAACGTTAGTATAACTACTTTAATATATTCATACTTCAAGTAATAATGTGAATTACTTCTTTTAACTTTGATAGATATTAAAAATACCTGTAAAATAATGGGACATAACGGGGTAGTGGGGCGTAAAGAGGTACCAGTTTTTTTGTAAACAAAGTGCTGCAACCTACTGATCATGAGTGTAACTTTACTCCACACTTAAAAGCATCCCAGGAAACCACCCAGAGCCATATTGTTCTTTGCAGTTTGTTACAACTGGCCTTGTGTTTTGTTTGAGTGTGTGTTTTGCTATATTTTCTTAATATTTCAGTGAAGGTAGGCTGTATTTGTTATTTAAATGGACTTCGTATCTGTATTTATATTAGAAGTGTGGTTCCTTAGAACCATTCTATTGGTGTTATTCTAAATTCTAAATTTTACATTCGTTTTCTTTTCACTAAGATGTAATAATAGCTTAGTTTCCTCATGGGGCAAAACAGGGTTTAAAATCATAGGACATAATGGGGTACTTCCCCATTTTGCCCCATTTGTACTTAAAATATACAATATACGCTGGATTTTTATGTTTGAGAGTCTTTTAAACTGCAATGTATTTTATTACAGTCTGTGGAAAAAATACATTATAGATATTAATCAGTTCATGCGTATTTTTTTATTATCTTTTTAATTAGTATGGACTTCGTTTCACGAACATTATTTTATTGTATGCATGTAAATATATGTTTCAAGCATTGCATTCGGTAGTATCCTCTTAAATATTATTTGCATGTTGGTCTGCCATCTTTGGATTCATAAATGAACTAACACTAAATATATTTCCTGAATGATATGATAGAGACTGTGGTCGTTACAAGTTACAGGTGTAATTTTTCTTAGCGTGATACTTTGTCCGTGGGTACTAAAAGCTGTATTAATTGAAACCCTAAAACATTGATTCCCAACCTAGAGTTTGGAAAGGGGAGCTGTAAATGTGAAGCACTTTTAGGGGAGAGGAAGGTGTGGAACAATTAGGAAATAACTTTAAAAGTCAGTCAAGTATTGAATGGGAGCACTGCAGGTCTAATGGAAAAATAGGTTACTGCCGAAAGCTTGGAGAAGGGATAGAGTGGAGGGCATGGGAATTTTTTGAACTACCAAGGATGGCATACGCTGAAAAATGTTGAGAACCACTGCTCTGGTCCATAGGGCTCATATATTTAAATAATTGCCATTGTTCATGTTAGAGTAATTAAAAGTAGGCTTGGTAAATTTGGACAGTTTTCTTACCTCTATTCTAGATAGTTCGGGAGTATAGAAAGAAGACCACACGGCAACAGTAGAGTACTGAATCTATTAAATAAGACGTTTCGGCAGTAATTAGTAGTAAAATGGGGTCTTTTAAAGCTGCAACTCATTTCGGAGTACCTCAAACAACATTGAAGCGTTATGTGAAGAAAGAGCGAGAAAATCTTCGTGTTGGTGTTTCTTGGAAGCTGGGACATTTTAAAAGTGTTTTCAGCGAACAGCAAGAAAACGAACTTGTTCAATATTTAATTTCAATGGAGAAGCGTTTTTTTAGCCCAACAGCTAAATAACTGAGATATTTAGCTTATCAGCTGGCTATAAGAAATAAAAGCACAAATAGTTATAACAAATCTGACAAGATGGCTGGTGTAGACTGGTTGAATGGATTCATGAGGAGGCATCCTGAAATTTCTCTCCGGAAACTAGAAGCCACGTCGGTGACTCGTGCCATGGGCTTTGATAAAGTGGCTGTCTCAAAGTTTTTTGATCTCTTAACTGAAGTTGTTGACAGACATGGTCTCACTGGAGAAAAGATTTATAATATAGATGAGATGGGAATCACTGTTGATCCCAAAGGACATTCTAGAATTATTTCTCAGAAAGGTAGGCCTCAGTTCAGAACTATTACTTCCAGCTTAAAAGAGGGGAGACAGTCACAGCTGAAATTTGTTTTTCGGCTACAGGTGCCTATCTNAGAGGATGCAACAAGAATTTCAAACAGGACTACCCCCTGGGCTCCGGTTCAAGAAAAAGGGTGGATTACAAGGGACTCATTTCTTTGGTGGTTTATTAACAAGTTGGTTTTCTTGTCTGGAGCATCGAAAGACTCCCCAGTGCTACTTCTGCTTGATGGATATTCATCTCATACCAAAAACCTTCAATTAATTGACCAAGCAAGGGAAAAGGTTGTTATTTTGTTGTGTTTTCTTCTTCATTGTTCCCACCGTGTGCAGCAACTGGGCGTTGCTTTCATGAAGCCCCTGAGCAAATACTATGAGGACGAAGGGAGAAAATGGTTGCTGTCTCATCCAGGACATGTAGTTACATTGTTTCAGCTTGCATCTCTGTTTGGATCTGCGTATTGGCAGGCTGCGACCATGTTGACTGCCATCAATGGTTTCCGCCAGACATGTGTCTGACCAGTTGATAGAAACGTGTTAACTGAAATAGATTTTCTTCCTGCAGACCCAATTGATATAAGACTATTGGCGTGACACCACGCCTCTACAACCTTCTGCCAATGATGAACCTCAAGCAAAATGCTCCAATTCATCAACAATTTCTGAAAATTGCACATCTCCTCATGATGCCCTATATGGAACATCCAATGAAAGCAGGCCTAAATCATCAACTAGCTAAACTGTTTTCCTTCCAATCTTCTGCCCGTGCCTAAAGTAGCTCAAGGGGAAAAACGAAAATCTCGTAAAAGGGGAAAAACAGCAATTCTAACAGCATCTCCGTATAAAACAAAATTGGAATTGACTCAAAAACCTACAAAGTCAATAGAGAAGCGCTTAAATTTAGGCAAGATCAATACGAAGACAGCAAAGAAAGTAAAGTCTACTAATCGTCTTAGCTACTCAAGTGAGAGCGAAGCAAGTAAGAGCGATGATGCCCAGTGTCTTTATTGAACCTAATTTTATTCTGAATCAAGTGAAGGTTGGATCAGTTGTTCAAGATGTTTAAAGTGAGCGCACAATTCCTGCGCTGGTGCCAACAGTGAAGATGATGAAACTGTGTGCATCCTTGGTCTTTGTGCAAACTAATAGAACTGCAATGTTTTGTGTATTGTTAAAATATCTAAATGCGGAAGCTTAATCCTTAACAATATTTCATTATCAAGATATTTTATCCTATTTTACTTTTTTAAATTGTATTTTACTCACACCCCATTTTTCCCCGCACCTGGGGAAAAATGGTGCAAAATGCCATTTTTTTTAAAAAATCTATTTTTTTCATCCCGGCGATTATTTTTAAATTTCTAACCTTTTGTAAGATTATACTAAATAGACTAATACACCATTTAAATATTATGGTAATGTTTTGGTAACAGTATTTTTAATGTCCCATACCAGCCTTCAAACGTTAAATACTATCCCGCTATGCCCCAGATTCTCTTACAAATATACATAAACACTTTACATACATACACTGATAGGCATAGTCTATATACACTTTATATGACACATATATTCAAATAATACATGTTATCTTTCGCTAAGCCTTAAAGGTAGCAAACTTACCTTGCATAGTTCCACTATGATGCAGCTTCTAAGCTAGAGTAAGAAAGAGTCAGATTCATAGTCAGACTTAGGGACAGTTTCATAGTCAGACTTAGGGTCAGATTCATAGTCAGACCTAGGGTTGGATTCATTAGTCAGACCTAGGGTTGGATTCATAGTCAGACCTAGGGTTGTATTCATAGTCAGACCTAGGGTTGGATTCATAGTCAGACTTAGGGTCAGATTCATAGTCAGACCTAGGGTTGGATTCATAGTCAGATTTAAGGTCAGATTCATAGTCATATTTAGGGCCAGATTTATAGTCAGACTTAGTGTGCCTAAAGTGCGCCTCTAAACAAAATACAAGACGAAACCTACATAAGCTAGACTGAAATGAGACAGCTATACATATGAAGCTGACTCATTGAATTATGGCCTAGGTAGGTGTCATCTTGTATTTGAGTCGCATTTGAGGTGCACTAAGTTTGACTATGAATCTGACACTAATGTCTGGCTATGAAACTGGCTCAAATACTCGTAGTATGCTAGGTCAAGTAAGATTGCTATCTTTCAATGGATTGTGCATTTAATATAAATAAACATACGGCAGATAAATACAGTTTTTTTTAAAAAAAGTTTTTAACTTGAAAAGTATTCAAGATACTAAAAGTATTTTCGAACAAAAGAAAAGTTGTGTGCTTTCGAGGCATTAAGAGGACAGCAATATTTAGTTTTGATTTGTTGGAAGTTTTAAAGATTATTTCAAGCTAAACTTTATTTATACCAAATGGAGGCCTGTATTATTTTTAGCAGTATATGGTTCCACGCAAAAAATCAAACAACATTGTGTGAAACATTTTTAGTTGACCTTTATTTTCAAAAATATTGGACAAAATATCAAAACCTTATTACAATGTTTGATTTACAATAAAACGGTACTAATTTAAGGTATTTTTTCATCAACACAAAGTATTATCATTAAGAATTACAGCTATTTTCCCCTCTAAACCAGACAACTCTAAACCTAACGTAGCCTAAGCGTGATAGAAAAATAACCTCCAAACCAGACAACTCCAAACCTAACGTAACCTGAGCGTGATATTAAAAATCCTCCAAACCTTACGTAAACTAATAAAAATAACAATCATTCACTTTCTAATAGTTCTACTGACATGAAATTTACGTATTTGTTTAGTTTTATATGATTAATAAAATAGGATCCAATGCCATGGCTAAAAATTTATGTTGCATTTGACATTTTGGAAAAAAAAATGGCAACCTAAAACTTTTTTTTACAACTATCTCATAAATTGTTCACTATATTAAAGTGAGTTTAAAGTAAAAAAATAAAGAAAATAATATGGTATTCACAACATGTTCTATAGTTTTCATTATAATCCTAAACGTTTTCGTACAATATCGCAGCTAAACGTTTGTAATACGATTACCATTTGTAAAAATTTCCTTCGGATTATTTCCCAATCTCGCACAGGCTACGTTAGGGTTGGGGACTATTTTCATATTTTCCTATTAACCCCATTTGTATAGGAGGGCGACAAAAAGTAGTCCCTTTCGGGCACAACATTTACCTCGGTCCGCCCCTGGCTCTCCCTTATTTTCTATGTAATAATACCGTCTATCTGCAAGGTTGAGGGAAAGAGGAGCTTAGGAAGAGAGAGGATTCAATAAATATCAGATGACTTGAAGGAGCGAATAAAATTCTGGAAGCTTAAGTAGGAGGCAGAGGACAGGACGCATTGACGGTCTGAGTTAACTTGACAAAATAATCGACCTGTCGTAGGACAGAACACATAATAATAAATAATCTTCGCATGCACGTGTGACATCTTGAAAAACGTCTCTAGGCATATTTCTGCAGGCTGTGGTAACCCTTTAGCGGAGTTTTCCCTCCATGTTAGGCTTTGTTTTATAAACAACATACTTTGAGTAGATCTAGTGAAAATATCTAAAGGGGTTGGATCTGGAGATCAATCAGGCCATTCGATAAGCCCTCTTCTACCCATCTACTGGCTCGGAAATGTATTATTAAGCCATTGTCAAACAGCGACTGTGTAATATAGTGGTGCTACCTACATCTAGTTGGAAATAAAGCATGTCTTCATCTAAATTAATTATACCATTCTCATCCATTTGATTTTCTATTTCGTATGTCGTAAGAAGCTCATTAACATCTTCTAACATTTATAAGTACAACTCACCACTTGGATTTCACTCAAAAAATAATGGACCTATGAATGTGTCTCCCTAAATACCTGCCCATATTTGAAAATAATCGAATAAAAAAAGTTTCACACAAAAGTTATTTGATTTTTGCATAGAATAAGATGCTTTAAAAAATATAGAGGTTTCCATTAAAATAAACAGAATTTACCTTAAAATAGTCTTGAAACTGTCCACCAAATCAAAAATGAATAAATCTGTCTTCTTTCCTCCTTGAAACCACACAATTTTTGTTCGTAATTTTCTTTCATATCTCACATACTTTTATAGATACACAGCTGGGAGCTTAAAAAAATCCGATATATATATACATATATAGAGTACCCATTGTTTTTCTTTCAATCGCCGCACAAATGTACTGCACGTCTCCCCCTGAAATCCCTCCTCCTCTTCCCGCCCCTCACATAGCTCAAAGCCCGATGTCCCACGCATCACTCACGTGTTTGTCCGGGTTGAGGAACATGAAGATGACCATCATGGTGTAGTACGGGGTCCACCACACTATGAAGGTCACCACAATCACCACGGATATCCTAAAGGACTTCATCTTGGCTCGGTGGATGAGACGCCTCCTGTTCACCTCAGAGGCCACAGCCTTCCCCCCAGCCGCCACCTCGGCCCGGAACATCTTCTCACTTCCTGCAAACAAGACATGCACTCCATTGAAAGGACCGCCCGTTTAGCTTATATGGTAGCGCTCCTCTGCCTGGAACACCCCACTTCCTGTAAACAAGACATTCACCCCATTTAAAGGACCATGCGTTTAGCTTATATAGTAGCGCTCCTCTGCCTGGAACACCCCACTTCCTGTAAACAAGACATGCACTCCATTGAAAGGACTGCCCGTTTAGCTTAGTCAGTAGCGCTCCTGGGTCTGGAACACCTCACTTCCTGCACATAAAACATGCACTCCATTGAAAGGACCGCCCATTTAGCCTAGTCGGTAGCGCTCCTCGGCCTGGAACACCTCACTTCCTGCACATAAGACATGCACTCCATTGATAGGACCACCCGTTTAGCCTAGTCGGTAGCGCTCCTCGGCCTGGAACACCTCACTTCCTGCACATAAGACATGCACTCCATTTAAAGGACAGCCCGTTTAACCTAGTCGGTACCGCTCCTGATTACTGAACTAACCATAATCCGCATTTGGTGGTCGCATGGTCTATCGCGTCATTTTCATGTTGCACTGGATTGCTAGTGATGGGAAGATCAAGGTTCGAATCCTGGTTAGGTGTACTAAGGATATTAAAAAAATATGGATTCACTATTCGTACAACCCACTTCAGTGGCAGAATGGTCTGAGGGGTCACTCTCTTGTTAGACTGGCTTGTTGATAGTGGGGAGATAAGAGTTCGATTTGATTCCCGGTCTGATTTGCTGAGGGTGTTTTTTTCTAAATGGTTTTCCACTCTCCTTCCACGTAAATGAGGCTAGATTACCTCTAAAATACTTCCTTCCTCATTCCTATTCCATTAGATTAATTATCATATATGCATATAGCCTGAACAGGTAGTAAGACGCGGTAGTAAACAAAACAACCACGTTAATGGAAGTACATTTCTTATAAAATTCCACCTTCCTCATTTATATTCCATTACCGTAATTAATGTATGCATATAGCCCGAGTGTATACGAAGACTTGGGGGGAAATCTACTTAAGATCTTGGGTTCAATCCCTGACCCGGCCAAACACATTATTTATCAACGCCGTAGGCCGGAGGGCGAGGGTGGGAACCCATTTAGAAATAAACACCCTCAGTTTAATGATATTAATTCCGAACCCAGAACTTTCTATCAGCAGAAAACTAGGATATATGAACATGACTTTTATTCAGCGTGCTCACCGATTCGGATAAAAACCACTAAACTTAGTATTTACTGCTGTGACCTTAATAAATAATGTTTTACTCGTTTGAGAAAGTTTGGATCCATGTTTTCTACGTTTGCCTTATTCTCAGAATTGAGAGATTTAGCGTAAAACATATTTGAAAATAACTAATCGTAAATTATCCAAGATGTCCCTCTCGCAGTAGACCGGACTTCCGATGACATAAAAGGTTGGGGTTTGAATCCCTCGTCGGGTGTATTGAGGGTAGTTTTTACTACCGCTTCTCCCCCAGGGCTATTTGTATATCCACACTTATGGGGTTGGGATTATGAACGTTTTCTTTTGGAGGAAATGTAACTCCATTTGCGTGAAGGAAGAGTGAAAGGTAAATTTAGGAAGGAAAAAAGAATCTCAGTACACGCGGTCGGGATTCTAAGCAACGTACCAGAATACACCAGACGGACATCTTTGTCCTCAGGATCACCGGTGCTGAGACAAGTCTAAATTATGTGTTCATATCTCCGCGTCATACTACCCATTTGGGCTATATGTTTATGTACTAATTACGTTAATGGGTTAGGGATGATGAAAGTTGAATTTAGAGGACGTGTACCCACATTTACATAGAGAGAGAGAGAGAGAGAGAGAGAGAGAGAGAGTGGGAAACCATTTAGACAAACCAACCTCAGTACACCCAACCGGGATCGAGCTGCGATCGCCCCGTCATTGACAGTCTAGTTTATTGCGGGAGTAGCACCTTAAACCAAGCGGCCACTGAAGATGGTTATTCGGTTTTAAGAAATGGTAAGTGGGTAAGGTCTATTTAACAGTGAAATGGGGATTTAATCCTTTATCATTCTCACGCCTTCAATTTTTTTTTTGGAGAAATATTTGAATTGTACTTGAAAAGTGCTCTCCCTGCAACTCTTTTCTTCCGCTTTTTAAGCTGAACAACGGCAGGAGATCCAGCGAACAGGCTTCAAGAGATTAACTTGGAGATATTACCCCCTACTAGACACTTCAACTCCCACCCACCACTTTCAAACTGAGGGAATCCCTACACCAATCATTAAGAAGAAGAAAAACAACATCTCAAGGCCTTCTTAAAGCGACATCCCTCACACCACGATATTTTTAAAGATAATTGCGGTTCTGATCTCAAAAATTCCTAAAATAATACTCAACTATCTTAAAAACTTTCTTTCATGGTCTCTTTGAAAAATGACATCATTTGTTTGCGAGAAGGCTGGATTTATGGGCGGAGACATTTCGCGTGGAAAGATTGAAAAAATTAGTTACTTCTTTTAAGCCTAAAAAGCTTAAAATGAAAGGTTTCTGTCTCCATGGGAAGATGTTGAAATCTTTCAATTCTCTTTTGAAGTGAACTATATATTAAAATTAAAATAATGAAAACTTCTTAAACTATGCGAGATTTCTGAACATCTGAAAAGCGTTCCAACGCTCCACTAAATGGTCTCCATAAACCATGTAACTTTTTTTCTTACCTTTTATGAATCTCCCCTCTACCAAGTAACATCTTGCAGATATTAAAAATCAACCTTACCCCATTTCAACAGCGTTTCATGGTTTATGGTTGATCCCAAAAGTTTTTAACGGCTTAATTTATAGATAAAGAATGAGGTAGGTAGTGTATAGAAAATGCACCCACGTTAGCATAGAGAGAAGAGGGTGAAACCATAGTTAAAACTCATGTGTAGTAAAACTATCTCAATACACTCAGTCGAGGTTCACTTCACTGGTAATTCACTATATTTAAAGTAATTTGCTAACAGCTGTTACAGGAAGAGAATAGATTTATATAACTTTTTATGATACTACTCTTTGATAATAATAAAATCGTGGGCTCAAACCCAGCCGGAGTCGACGGATTTAGATCGAGCAATAAAAATCCATAGCACAGATTCCTTCGGGGGGTTGGTGGGTAGGGGGGAGCGGGAGAAGTAAAGCCGTCGGTTTCATGTCGATTGTGCCATGGGAAAGATCCCTGGAAATTATGTGAAAAATAAAAATACCTTTCCCAGCAAAATTGGTAGCCCTTTCGCTCTCACTCATAGAAATTATTGTGTGTTGAAATAATCAGTCGGTACAGAAAGTGCACGTTAAATACCTCAAATAAATAAAATAATATAACATAAATGTAGAGATGGGTCTTATATTTCTCGAATCCGAATCTTAAATTTCCCTTCAACACTCGAATACAAATTCAAATCCTTAATTTTTTTTTTTAAAGTACAATTTTAGAATAGTGAAACAAATTTAAAATGGGATTTTAAAACAGTTTTTAAATGTTTTCTTCTACTGACAAATGCTAGTTTGTTTCTCATATTACGACATAAAAACAAAGATAACACTTTTTGAGTAAATCAATTATATTTAATACACTTTGATCTTTTTTTGTGATTGTGTCACTTTCCCAAATTCACAAGTAGACCTATATATAAAACTACCTTTACCGATTACTTAAAATTGTGATTTAAAGTCTAGGCCTTAATAAATGTACTCGTATTTGAGATTTTTACAATTCTCAAAATTCTTGAAGACTATAGAATTTGGGGACTCAAACACCCCATCTCTAAATATAAGAGTAACATGACAAAAAATTAATCAACATTACATGCAACATCCATTGAGTTATATAATAAAACATTTCTGCTGATGATGGGGAGATCGGAATTCGAATCCCGGTCGGATCTACTCAGGGTGGTTTTTCCTAAATGGTTCTCCACTCTACTATCACGCGAATGCAGATAGATTATTTCTAAAATGCTTCCTTTATCAACTCTATCCAATTAGAGTAATTTATTATGCATGCATATAGCCTAAACATGTAGCCGGCCCCGTGGTGTAGTGGTCAGTGCACCTGACTTCGAGTCTAGGGGTCCCAGATTCGATCTCCATCTAGTAGCTTGGGTACTTTTCCTGAAAGGGGGATTACCCCAACAGTCACCAGGGTTTAGTTAATCAGGCTTAACTTAGGTTTAAGGTATGGCTACATGCAGCCAACCCGCACCGCACCGAACCGCACCGCACCACACCACATTTTCTAACAATTTTTATTCTTCATAGACTGAGTTCTATTACAAAATAAGTTTGTATTTTTATTTTTACTTGCATAGGTTTTCACCTATTTTCATAAAATTAAGTTAGCTTTTAATTACGAAGAATAAAGTTTTAAGTTAGCTAATAATTAAGAAGAAGAATGTTTGTTGTTCAATAAGTTGTTGTATATAATATTGTTTATCTTGTACGTAATGTTGGAAACAATGACTACAGCATCACACGTGCAGCGGCTGTGAAAGGAATGTCTAGTTTTACCATGAAAACAAAGTTCGGAAGCTCCCGAACATTTATTTCCGGTGGTAGGTGGCTACAAAGTCCACACTGCACCGCAAAAGTGCGGAGCTGTGTTCTCTCGACGATTCGTCCGCGCCGGTGGGGTGCGGCTCCGTGTAACCGGTCCTTAAGTGTTTCCACTGGTTCCACACCCTCATCCTCACTATCACCATCATCTCATCTCATCTGGACATGGAAAGAGCCTCCACGGAAATGATGTACGATTAGTACATTCAGGCGTCCCCTGGACATTGGTACACTAGTACTGGATAATCTTTACACAAACCGGGCCACAAGTGATGTAGCCCAGACTCACGGTATTATATTATTACCTTAACAGGTAGTAACACGTGGTGATATAAAACCCAGCAACATTTCAACCATTAGAGACAGAATAACAAATTCAAAGTCTATGGACCCAGCTAACTTATTAGGCTCAAAATTTGGAATTGTATCAAAGTAGTTCCCTTAAAATTGGAACTCAGTACAGGAACTTTGGACAACTTCTGTTCGATATAAATTTTCCGCCCTTCTCTCGCCTTTGTTACAACAAAAACTTCTTTAATCCAGTTTTTCTCCAAGCTACGATGAAATTGATAAATTTTTATAGAATAAATGGCTTGACTTTAAACCTTTATGCCCAAAAGTATCTTCAAATATGTTTACTAAATTTTGTAGGGAAGGTAAGAGGGTGTAATATTTTTGTTTGGTGGCTGTTTAATGTCTGCACACACGCAGATAAGAGAGATGTTCACGAAACAAAGCCACTCGGTTCAAATAGTAGTACATATCTCATTCACATACGTCGAGAAACAATGGTGTGAGCACTAATTTCACCCAAACCAGCTACAGTGGCCGAATGGTCTAAGGCGTCACTCTCGTATTAGACTGGCCTGCCGATGACTGAGAGATTGAGGTTCGAATCCCGGTCCCATGTACTGAGGTTGATTTTTACCAAATGGTTTTACGCTCTTCATCCACGCAAATACATACACTTTCTCTAAATTCAACCTTCCTCATTCCTAACCCATTAGCGTAATTAGTACATAGGCGTGTTAACCGTTGGGTAGTAAAACGATGTGCTAAAAAACCTACTTTTCTCATTCGTACCACTTGAGTTAAGCCATTATTAGTTTTAATGATAAAGGCATTATTTTTAATAATAATAAAACAAGCTTAATCAGCACTCCTTGTATTTGTTTCTTAGATCTGGCCTATATATTGACTTTACAGCAACTGCGCCGCCTGTTTAAAAATACTAGATAGGTTAGAATAAAATAAATGTGGTAAAGACCGTTTATACAAGGGAAAAGGAGACAGGCTTGATCACGCTCTGTATTATAAAGTAGCTGGAGATAAGAATGTCTATGAACCTCGGACACTCGAATGGATTATGCTTGACATTGCTCTTAAGGTGGGGTGTTAGTGAGCGTGAGCTTAGGGCAATACTCTTGAAGTTTTTATAACATAAACATTTTTTGGCCAAAATAAATCAAATATTTCTTCTATAAAAAATTATAATTTAGTTTTCTGCACATGCTAATCTTAACAGTTCTTGAATATCTGTCAAAGGTGTCCTGGAATTTAATGACAACTTTTCCTCTTTATTTAAAAAGTATGTCACCAAATGCCACTATGCTCATGAGAGATATTTAACAACTGTTAATATCACCATATGAAGAAAATGAAACGCTATGTTTCTACTGAAACAATATTTGATTTATTTAGGAAAAAAAAAGTTTGTTATAAAAACTTCAAAAACACTGCCCTTAATTCGCGTTTCCTACATTACAATCTTAAAAGAATAGCAGTAATGACGCTTCAAAATTCCAAAAGCAATCCTCAGCTAAATTGTAATTGTCCGTCAGAACTTTGATAACAAACGGCCGCATTTGTTTGAGTAAGGCTGAATCTATCTTCGTACATCATTTAAGATAATAACCAACCTTCAACAATTTACATATAACATTGTTAAAATTGAACTAATTTTACTAACGTATATATGATTAATATATGGACTGGATATGCCACAGTGTATTGTTTTCGACTCCAAACCTCTAAAATTCCGTGATCCATTCCCCTTCTCCTTGTATCTTACCATGTATGTGCTGTGGATATTATTACACAATGTAAGATCGACAGGAGTGCTTTCATTCCCAGGGTGTAATTTTATTTTAAATATTTGTAGAATGAGTTGTAACATATATATAAATATTTTATGAGGGCTAGTTTGAAGGAAACGTACTCATATTTTTATTAGCACTGCGTCTTACTACCAGTTAGGGTTATACGCTTATGTACTAATTGCACTGAAGGTTTTAGGGATTAGGAATGCTATAATTATAGAAAATGTACCCGTATTAGCGTGGAAGGAGAGTGGAAAATCATTAAAAAAACACTTTCAGTACACTCAACCGTGATTCAAACTTCGATATCCCCGTCATCGGCAGTCTAGTCTACTGCGAGAGTAACGCGTTAGACCATGCGGCCATCGTAGCGGGTGTAATCATATTCCCCTGAAGATCATTTCGACCCCTAGCTCCTGAGCTAAACATTTTGACGTTGAGCCACATCCACCGATAACATTTTATTCATTGAATGCAAATGTAGGAAGTTGAACATACCATCGTTATGCTTTATGTTAGGCAACCTTGTCAGCAATCGCAACAAGTGGCGAATTTGCCATACAATTATGGCGAATTTGATTTTGTTAGCTCTCACGGTAAAATAAACTTTTCCTGACGGCGTGTGGTGATTGTAGCTTGTGGTTTCCTGCATATAATTTGAAGCATTCCGCTTTCTTAACGAGTCATTGACGCAGCGTCTGAGGCGGTTTCAACTGAGTGGTAAACGTGTACATGTATTAATAAACTTGTTCAAACGGTGTGTGTTGTTATAAAAGCTCGATTGAGCAAACTTATTTCTCAATTGTTCCACAGTGTGGCAAATTTCACTTCTCATTCACCATACCTGTGTTGGCTACATTGAAAAATATGTTGCCCACCTATCTGCTTTAAATCATTCTTTCGGAAAGTAGTTTTTTTAGCAATATGTCTTATTACCCATTCGGATTATACGGCGATTTACTAATTACGCTAATGGGGAAGAGTTGAGCAAGGTCGAATTTAGATGAAGTGTACCCACATTTACGTGGATATATATACCGGTATATAAAGTGGTAAACCATTAAGGAAGAAAGTATTTATCTTTGCGCACTTGGGAAAACGATCCACCCAGGATTGTTTACACATTGTAAATTCACTTTAACGTAAGGGCTATTTAACGGTTAAATTTAAATGATAAGGGATATGATAGTAGTTAGAGAGAAATTCCCCAATATTGGCATGGAAAGGCGCTAATAAAACCGCAGCAAAAAAAAATTAGGTAGTAAACTAGTGCACCCGGCGGAAAATCAAACCAAGACTTCATCAAAACCAGTGATCCAGTAAATTAGCCTACAAGCCGGACGCCTTATACCATGTGATCATCGATGCGGGAAGGATAGTTTTCTTTACAGTACTGAAACTTGATGTATTTTCGGATTTGAACTTTAGAAGTTTTTTTTTCCACAAACACATCACAAATTGATGAAATAGGATTGAGGAAGGTAAAATTAAAATAATATGACTTCACATTTAGGTTGAAAGAGACTGGTGGATTTATTTAATAAAAAAAAAGCCCCTAAGTACATCTGATCAGAAAATGAAATACAACTCTTTGTCAGCAGAAAAACATACATGACGAGAATGACACCTTTACCCGCGTAGCCAACTGTGAGGGTTCCGACCGATACTTCAGTGTTTCTCAAACTTTCTCCAGTCATGTATCCCTTTCAACGCCATGGTCTAGCCAATGTAACTCTTCCCGGTCATTATAAAATCAACAATAAACAAATATAGTCTGGAAGAACACCAATTTCGATTCAGAAAAGAATCCAGAGAAGCCACCGGGATACTGAGAATAATTTCAGAGAGATTCCTGGAAGTCAAGGAAGAGGTCTACATTAGTTTTACCGACTAGCAAAAGAGTGAAGTGAAAAAAAACTGATGTAAATACTAAAGAAGATGAGCATAAACTGGAAGGACAAAAGGTTGATTGCAAACCTTTACTTAAGACAGCGAGTGAAGGCGAGGCTGACTGATGGAGAGACCAACAGCGTAGATATAGGAGGAAGAGTGAGACAGGGATGCTGTTTGTCACCCAGTTGGTTCAACTTATAGGTAGAGTGGCTGGTCAGAGAAGCCCTGGAGGGATGTGGCGATTTCAGGGCAGAAGGATGCGTCACCAACACAATAAAATACGAAGATGATCTAGCATTGCTGGCCAAAAATAACGAATAGTTGCAGGTAATGATGAATCGGCTGGTGGGGATAGGAAGAATATAGGGCATGGAGACCAACATTAAGAAGTCAAAAGTGATGAGGATTTAAAAAAAAATAAAGAGCCGCTGAAGATCAAAATTGTAAACCAGGAATCAAATAGCCCAAGATATTATTTATGCTTTTAAAGAGGATTACTACATCTAGATATCATATTCTGAAAATTGAAAAATGAAGCCTGGACACGGGAATCGAACCCGGGACCTTTGGCTTAGTACACCAATGCTCTAACCACTAAGCTAGCCAGGAATTGTCCCGTGTCCAGGGTCATTCTTCACTCATATTTTAAGGCAGAGTCTATGATGGACGTGCGGAAATCGTCGGCTACAAATGTGTGATTTTATTAAGATTACGAGCTATCAGATAATGCAGCCACCTTCAACTTGGTAGTTGGCTTATTGCTGTCACTTTCCACACGTCCATCATGGACTCTGCCTTAAAATACTAGTCAAGAATGACCCTGGGCAAGGGACGATTCCTGGTTAGCTCAGTGGTTAGAGCATTGGAGTACTAAGTCAAAGGTCCCGGGCTCGATTCCCGTGTCCAGGTGTCATTTTTCAATTTTCAGAATGTAAACCAGGAGTTGAAAAACATAGAGGAGTTCAAGTGCCGGGGAAGTCTGCTGACAAAGGATGCCTACTGCACTAAAGAAATAAGGTCGAGGATCGCCATGGCCGAGGAAGCTTTCAACAAGAAGTGGTTACTGTTGACCAGCAAGTTGAGTTTGGATCTGAGGAAGAAACTGATCAAATGCAAAATTTGGAGCATCGCACTGCATGAAGCAGAATTTTGGATATCAGGAAGATGGAAAAAACATACTTGGAGGGCTTTGAAATGTAGTGCTGGAAAAGACTTGAGATCAGGTGGACACTCAGAGTGACAAATGAAGTCCTAAGAATATTGAGTGAGAAGAGAACCATTTTGGATGTGATTCTTCGGTGCAAAGCAAACTTGATCGGGCACAGCCTTTGGAGGATCTGTCTTCTGCACGACGTCACAGAAGGAAAGATTGAGAGTAAAGGGAGCTTAAGAAGAAGGAGGATTCAAATATTAGATGACTTGGAGGAAATAATAAAATTCTTGGCGATCAAGGAGGAGGCAGAGAACGGGGTGCATTGGCGGTCTAAGTTCACTGACAAGGAGTGGACCTGTCATAAGACAGAACACCTAATATAATTATAATAATGACAAATTAAATTTTGGAAAATATAAAAGGTAGTCTTAATAAAACTTTAGCTAATCAAATAACTACTTCAGTGGCCTCATGGTCTAAGGAATCACTCTCATGTTAGATTAGACTGCTGATGACAGGGAGAGTATCGGGTACACTTAATTTAAATTCAACCTTTCTCATCCCTAATTCACTTGCATAATTAGTACATATGCATAATGCTTATAGCCTGAACAGTTAGTTAGATGCGGTGATGATAATAAGGTATTCTACGCCTACCACAGTTTGGGAAACGCCACATTGTTTATTGATGCTTTCTCTAGATCAGCGGTTCCCAAACTTTCTCGACTCGCGAAACCCTTTCACAAACATCTGAGTTGCATGAACCCCCTGATAAATATCCATAACCACGCACTTAAATTTTACACAAAACTTTGATGAAATTTAGTTATTAACTGTAATCAAATTGTTTAATATCGTTAAATTAACCTACTATAGCTCCGGTAGGTACTTTGGAATACTACACCAAATATAATGGAATAATATCGAAAATACTTAAGTACAAGTTCAAATAACTATACATTTATTTAAAAATTAAAACTGAAATTAAAAAAGCAAAGTATTGTATTCATATTTTCTTATCTTTACTGTCACAATATTATCACATTTCACATGATTTTTAAAGTGGTACTGGAAATTACTGCATTTACATAACTGAAATAGCCTCCTTTAATCACAAAATTCCATGCCAATCTAAGTTTCAAAATTGTTTAAAATTTTAAAAGCTACTCACCTTTTCACGTGACTTAGTGAGAAGGGTGCGCTTGCTTTGGATGGAACAGTTTTAAAGTAAGGGACCACAGACAATAAATAAAGTCTTAAGTTACTTTTAGTACTGAGCCGGTTTCTTTATTTATATTTTTATATAGGCATATGAAAAAAGATTTCTCTCTAAAATACGTAGAAGAAAATGGTACCAAACCAGTAATAGCTTTATTCGCTAACACTGGGAAATCCTCCTTTAAACTTAACCAGAAACCATTTAATGACAGAGATTTATAGTTTTTCTTTAATTCAAAATCAGTGGAAATTTCAAGGCGCTGCTCTTTTTCACTCACGCTTAATGTGGAGAATTCCAAAATTGCTGTCTCTTACAGGGGATTGTGAATCCAATTGTTATTATTGGACATGGCTGGGAAATATTCTCTGAAGGTTCTTCCAAGTCCCTTCAAGTGTTATATAATCATGTTCTTAACATTTTCGTCCAAAGAAAGCTGATTTTCTACCATAATGTCGTGAAGGGTATCAAAGCGCTCCGTTTGAATGCTAATTAAACACGTTTCCCAAAATTTAATTTAATTTATGAACTATTCAATACGGTTTTGCACAGTAAAAACGTTAATATTCGACCCCTGAAGAGATAGGTTTATGCTGTTCATTCTTGAGAAAATGTCTGCCAAACAGACCAAAGCCTGGAGCCACATTTGATCTTGCATGCACTTTGCTTTGTGAAATGGATGGTTGATAAGAAAAACTAAAACTTAGTGTTTAAGTTCAAACAATCTTGTAAAAGTTCTACCTCGAGATAACCAACTGACTTCAGTGTGAGACAATAAACCGTTGTTAATGCTTTCCATTTCCTCACAAAGTGCTGAAAAAAATCCGCCATTACAGAAATATTTTGGCGAACTTCTTGGAAAATTCTGCGAGCCCCAGTTTGGGAAACTCGGCTCTAGATAGGTAACATAGTTTGTCCGACACCTTAGCTCAGCTGGTAGCGTGTCTGCATTCTGAGTTAAGGGTCCCGAGCTCAATTCCCGGCTTGACTGAAAATTTATCAATGATGAAAATATTGATTTACCCTTTCAAATTGATAAATTAAAGGCCAGGGAGTTGTGCCTGTCCTGGACTTACGTTAGATTATAAGGCATATGAAGCTATGACAGTCTTAGCAAGCCCACTTTGGAAAATATATGGCTTGAATAAAAAAGTGACCCAGACCATAAGCTGGAAACAGTAGTGGATGTAAAGTTAATATTAAAGAATTCGCAAATTCACACGTATCCTATATGTTTCAAAGTGAAATTTATTTACTTGGTCGCTTTCGTAAATATTTTAATAAGACGAGCCCCATCTGTCGAAAAGAGGCAAGTAAACTGAGAAAAGTATTCCCGATTTTATGTTGCCAAATTTATTTTATGGGTAAAATCTTGTACGGAATGGCTTTGACAATACCGTTGTGTTTATGTTGTGCTTATTGAATTTAACAATTTCTTTACCAAGAAAGTTTTTTCTATAATTATTTTTCCGGTTGGGTTAAGTTAGGTTAGGGACAGGTAAATAGAATCAGATAAGTTGATGCAAAGGTGATGGCAAGTAAATATAATAATGTAAAATTGACTCAGAGCTTAGCTAAAGCAGCGGTCCTTAAATTTCTACTTTCACCCGAACCCTCGAGAAGAGAAGTATTGTAATTTTCCTTTCTTTTACCGATCGGGATAGGGCTTGCTTGATATATAGGATTTTCAAAAGATTCCCCCGAGTGGTTTTTGGAATTATACATCAAACCCTAAAATTAATAATAGATTACTGAAGGCCAGTAGGAGAAAAAGAAAATGATTTTCTCAAATTTTGGTCTAAAAATTTTGATTAAATTTGGTATCCAGACAGGATTTAAAATTACAAACAAAATTAGTATTTTAATTTTTCCATGAAAATTACTTTGAGGGTACTATACTTGGACAGAAATTTCTAGTTTTGATAATTTCTCCGCAAATATTTGAGCTACGATATAACTCATCATTGTAAAGTTGTAGCACTGTTTAAATTAAACATATTTTAATATGGAAGATATTTTTATAAAACCAATAGTTTCTGAGCAATAAGCAAACATATTTATGTTTTATGGAATAATTAAAAATGTGTAATTTATTGTTATGTTCTTTGGTAGAGTGTTTCTGCTATGTTGTGTATTATTTGGTTTCACAAATTTTACGAATTTTTTGTAAATGTCTCTATTTTTAGATTAAAGAGAGAGAAAGTCTGTGCGGTGCACTGTACTATTTATTTAATACTGTGAAACCTTTGTTTGTAAAATTGTACATTGGTGGACGAAGTATAGTTTATGCTTGAAATCTGAAAATTTAAAAGAAAAAAAAAGATCGTTATATGATGAATGAAAAAAATAATTACACTCAGTACACCCGATCTGGACTTGAAAACTGATTTCCTCATAGCGGCAGTCTAGTATATTGCGAGACTGACGCCTTAGACTATCCGTCCACCAAATCTGGTGTTAACATATTAATAATCCAGCAAACCATATGGTGAATTAAGATATTAGGCAGAGGCTACAGGGAGTACATGAGATAGTAGAGGAAGCAAGACTGAGATGGTATGGGCATGTAATGAGTATGGAGAATAAGAAGAAGATGCCAAAGAAAATGATGGAAATGAAGTATGTAGGAAAAAGAACACAAGGAACGCCAAAAAAGGAAGATATAAAAAAAAGTGTGCAAGTCAAAAAATAATGGAAGCATATAAAGGAGTCAGACTGGTGGAAATATAGAGGAAGATGGAGGAATTTTACTAAACTGACCCGGCTAAAGGCTGGAAATAGTTGCTGATGATGATGGTGAGTTAAATTAGGTTAAATATTTACCACCATCAATTTCGTTCACTTTTACACCCAGGTGATATATTAAAAAAGATAATTCTTGTAATTCAAAATGCAGAAAAGGCTTTCCCAAACAAATGTGTTTCTCAAGATGACATTAAACTTTTACAAAATATAAGTAATTTAATTTTTTTCCCCCACGTATCCCTCGGCAATAACTTCGTGGACTCCCAACTATGGAACCATTGACGTAGGCACCTTTTTCAAAGTTTGTGTTCGGCTTTTTAACTTGACGGAACGCTGATGCCTCTCCTACGCCGATGCCTGCAAAGCTCTTTTTTTTTTTTTT